>RJWK010051649.1:0-15878 GCA_004363435.1 Platanista minor | reverse complement strand
ATGACTAATAGTACCTGCTGTATAAAAAAAAAAAAAAGAATGTATATAAACATATAACTGAATTACTTTGCTGTACAGCAGGAACTGATACATTGTAAGTCAACTATACTTCAATAACAGCAAGAACAACAAGAAGAAAACTAATTAAACCAAAGTGTGATCACTGTGGTGAGTTTTATGACATTTGTATTTTGACTGACCTTAAATAGTCATATCATATCACTGACCTAAAGGCCTTTATATTCAGTAAATATATACATGTAAATACCCAAGAAGTGGGCTTCCCTGGTGGCACCGTGGTTGAGAGTCCGCCTGCCGATGCAGGGGACACGGGTTCGTGCCCCGGTCCGGGAAGATCCCACATGCCGTGGAGCGGCTGGGCCCGTGAGCCATGGCCGCTGAGCCTGCGCGTCCGGAGCCTGTGCTCCGCAACAGGAGAGGCCACAACAGCGAGAGGCCCGCGTACCGCAAAAATAAATAAATAAATAAATAAATAAATACCCAAGAAGTTATCTGAAACCATATGCAAATTGTGAATCTAGCAAATACCAGTGAGACTAGAATGGCCTCTAAGAAATCCTAATATATACCTTTAAAGAAAAATGCTGAATTTAAGGAGAAGTGGAAGCATCAAAAGGAATAGAAATTCAGAATGTTTTCTTTTTAGAATTATCTGAGATGCTTCAATGTGACAAATGTAACATGGGAGAAGAGGCAATAATGCAAAGAACACCAGAAACTGGGAAAAAAGCAGAGGCTCCAAGCCAGATGGCACTAATTATCAATGTAGAATGTATGTCATGTGTTTAGTGCCAGCAAGGAAAAAAGCAAGACCGTAAAGAGCCTGTAAAGGAATCCTGTGGAATTGTAGTTGAAACTCCCCTGGCAACTGCTTCAAGCCAAAAGCTGGTGTCACCAGATGTCCACCTTCTAAAGGGAGAAATCTTTGTGGGTCGGGCCCCAAGTATGTCCCACCACTGATGTTTGAACTTAGTTGATATAATTCTATCAAAGGACCCTCAAACATCCAGGATGTCTCCATTATTTTTTACCTCTTCCCAAATTATTCTAAATATATAATAATGACTTTTTGACAAGCACCTAAATATATGACAGGTTTTTAAAAAGTGTAGTTAGTTTATTGCAAAAAGAAATCTAAAGGGTTTATCTCATTTTTGGTCCTGATTTGTGGTGATTCTTCTGCTTTTCAGATTATTTTGGAAGCTTAGAAGTGGATGAAAATATGCAGAACATTAAAGAAACTGAAAAATAATTCTATATGGCTGGATATAGATTTGAATGAAGAATAGATATGAAGTACAAGAGGTACTCATATTTTTTAAATTATTATTAAACATTCCCTGAATTCCAAAAGCAATCTAAGTAAAAGGTATACTTTCTGATGGCATGGTTTACAATAAGATTAAAAGAAAAAAAAAGGCAAATCTTAAAAGGTATGGAACACATGAGTTGCTTAGGGCAAGTTTAGGTAACTTTAGCTGCAATGAGATCATTACTTGAAAAACAGTTATTTACATTGACAGAATGATATTAAAAAAACAACAGTACCTAGAATACAGATAATACCACTGGAATAAACTCCTGAATCACACACTATATTTAAAAGCTCTCAATTTAAAAGTGTTCAGAATTTGAAACCAGTTTAGAAATGATCTAGTCCTATTCTATTCCCTTTGTTTTATGAATGAAAACATTCTCATTAAGTGACTTTCCAGAGGTGCATCGAAATTTTGTAGCAAAGACTTTTTCATATATACAAACAACTCAGTCAGACATGGAGGGGCTAGAATTTGAGGCTGGGAGGGAAATATTTGCTCATAAAAAATAAAAAGTTCTCTTTTTGATCAAGGGTTCTATGTTTACAATGAAACATGGGCTTGAACAAGTACTGGTTTGGAGAACCGAAGCTGACTGAAGGAGTGTTAGCCCCAAAAAGGAACTCAGATAACAGTTTCAAACTCATGTTTAACATCCATCAATACAAATGAAAGTATATGAGGCCACAGAGATTGAATTCCAACTGAATATGTACCTAGGTATAACGAAATAGAAAAACATGATCTCAGAGTGAAAGAAAAAAAAAGAGGACCTGCTTATAGACTTCACAGATGTGGGCTTCTTTTCTTGCCAAGAACATGTCTTCCAACAATAGGATAAGGCTTGTGATGCTTGCCTTCATGGCAATCAGTTGGAATTAACTTATCAGCTGAGCCAGCAAGAGGAATTAGATCAAACAAATTTCAATTTAGCATTCATCAGATAGCTGAATTGCATCCAAAACGACACTATTATCTTGTTTGCCAAGTGCTCATTGAAGAAATTAAAGTGTGATTAAGAGCATGCATTTTGTAATCATTTTCTTGGTGAAAGAAATATCAAAAGTATAGATAACATATCTGCAACTCATGATGGGAATTTAAGTTGTGGGTCCTATCAAAAACCTGGAAAAAGTCTTTCCATTTTCTATCACTGAACCCCTTCTTTACAGGCCACTCGAAAGGAACAACATGGGTGAAAAGCATTCTAATATTCCTCCTTTTTCCTTTTCATGTGTATTTCTCTGTTGTAAATCTAAGATCCCTACTAGATAAAAACCAAAAACAATTTTTAAAACATGATTCATGCTTGAAAATAAAAGGAAGGATCTTGATTTGTGATGGACTGATTACTGAATAAATTTCCTGAGTTTTAAAGAATAATTACAAAGAAACACATCTGAGATAGTCATTGTAGAGCCTGTCATTTGAATCTTGAATTGTTTACCAAAATGTACTTTTTATGTCCTAAAGTTACAAAATACCTGTTATATTATATTAACGGAAAAGATATTTATTTGAGGATTACTCTTTATTATTCTTAATAATAGGGAAGACAGCCCATCACAAACAAAAGAAACAGAAAATCAAAACCTTATGTTGGTTATTTGTCCCTATAATCTTCCACTATAATTATGCCAAGATCTAAAAAATTATTCTACTCCTCTCCTTTTGCTCTCCTACTAGCCATTCCTAAAAGTCATGATGTGCCCAGCCATGTTATAGTGGTGCTTTGCTGGGAAAAGCTTGATACACGACTCATGATGTCAAAGGCTTGTAACACTGAAGAGGAATGACAGCCCAGAGTGTGGTTTGGAATTCAGTGGGTGCACAGGTGGTTTAAAACATGTAGCAATGTTGGGAGATCTCCTCAGTGGAACCACCAAAGTGCCCCTGTGTCACAGCTGTTCCTAGGCCAGGTCTTACCCAGATGGTAAAAATACCCACATCAGCTGAAGGTCACCCTATTTTTGCCCCAAACAAATCTTTCTTAGACAGTGTTTGGGTGACACAGTGCTGACTGCTATGCATCAGTTTGTTTCCTAAATTTCATTTGCTCTTGCCTCAAGCTTACTAGAAAATTCCATAGTCTTATCCCACCTGGTAGCCCAGTCTCCTTTTTTCCTTGCTTTTGTCCAGAGGTTGACCTTGAACTGAATTGACTCTGAGATATCTTTCTGGGAGGCTTACATCATATTTCTTTAAAATGTGAATTAGTTGTCAATATTTGAAATCAGTTGATTTTGCATAGTCCCAAAGTTTCTCCCTCCCCTACCCCTGCAAATGATATTGAATTACAAAGCGAAAAATAATAACTTTACAGTGGAGATATCTAGCAAATAACCCCTTAATCAGGTAATCAAGATTGACATCACAAGTAAAAAGGCATATCAATGTAATGTCAGAGGTTAACTTCTAGTAGCCAGTCAAGGTCCAGTCCTTAAGTCAGGACTTTCTTTGAACGTACAAGATTTGAGCAACTGAGGTCAGTGAGCTAATACTTTCCTGCACAGTGGAAATACTGATTACATCCCAATAAATCTGTGGTTGATAGTATTGTACCAATGTCAATTTTTCATTTGATAATTATACTATGGTTGTATAAGATATTAAAATTAGCAGAATCTGGGTGTGACAGGTTGAATACTGACCTTCAGAAAAGACATGTCCAAGTTCCATCTCTCAGTACCTATCAATGTGATGTTATTTGGAAACAGGGTCTTTGCATAAAGTTGGCAATACACTTCTCTCAGAGTACAGAGCAAGTACCAGAAAATATCTCAGCTACTGTCCCAGTTCCCCTAGTGTCTGTCCTCCCAGGGGGAAGTTCCATTACCAGGCCCCACATCTCCCCTTCCTATGTTGCCTTGAGCTTCTGAGAACTGACTCCCATGCCTCAAATGTGAGTCTTAAAGTATGTCACTTGTACACGTCCACCCCAAATGTGTTCTACCTATGGAAGACAACGAGAATCACATGAAACAGTATCTTGCTTTATGCACAGGGGAAGGTTAGGTTTCTATAAAAAATTCACTAAGAAAGAAAAACATATTTTCTCATACTTCACTGAACCTTTTAAAAGGTTTGATCTGTTATTCAGAATAATGTAACCACTGTATACTTTCTTATATGCTAATCTTTTAGGAAATTAAACATGTACTTTTACACTAACCATGAATGCATGATATGTGTTAATGTACAAATGGCCTGAATTTATTAAAATAATCTTGCAAAATTTTGTAAAGAGAAGGGAAATATAAGAATAAGAGAAATATTCTCAGCTACAGCAGGATAAAAATATCTCCCCTAAATACATACTTTTCAAAAAGGCCTTTGCTTGAGATTTGTTGATTTTGCATTTTCAGAAATTTCAGTAGGAATTAACAAAATTTAAATCATTGCTACCTGCTAAAAGAAAGGAACACCTTTCCAGGGAAACTTATAAATATGTGTTTGAGGAATTTACCAAACAAGAAAGAAGAGCCAGAAACATGTGTAAAAAGTAAACATACAGGTTGTCATCTTTGGTAAATATGTATCAGGATGACTTTGTTTTGATCATTATCACCAAATAATCTCAAAAAGAAAAAACATGGCATTTTTCCATTTTTCTTCCTTCCAGATGGCCCCTTTCATCATCTACCTTGGGCCACAGGTGGAACAGAGATATGTTTTGGAGAATGGCTTGACACAAGTTGGATACTTGCTCAAAGATGCCATAGGTAGGCATAACTCTCATGGACATTTATGTGAATTATAGTAATTCATTTATCTATTAAAAAAATATTTATTGAGTTCTACTATATACCAAGCACTACTCTGAGGGTAAATATCACACTCAAAGGTCCTTACTTGCTAATTAGGGAGAACACTTTAAATAAAGAAAGGTGAAAAAAAGCAGGGTCCAAGATACAGAAAAGGGAGGGAGCTTATTATTTACCCTATTTCATCATGAAAGTCTCTAAGGAGAAGATATTTAAGCTAAGTCCTGAAGGATAAGGAGGAATTAACTATTAAAAAACAAAAACCAAAGTAAGCAGATAAACAGAAAACTAATAGAAGAGATAAGAAAGAATTTAGCAATGAACAGATAGTAATGATAATAACAACAATAGCTAGTATTTAGTAAATATCACAGATTCTGGTATGGACATCAAATATATTATCTCATTTAATCTTCCCAATAATTCTCTAAGAGAATTATTATTATTATCCCAGTTTTAAGTAAATTTGTTCCAGTTAAGTAAACTTTCCAAGATTACAGAGGACATAATGGGACCAGGAGGGATTTGAACCCTTATCTGTCTACTTGCAAACATTGCCCAGAATCTAACTGACTCCAATTTCTGATGAAATCTCTAGTCACTGACCCTTGAAAACACTGTATACATTTCCGCCTCCTAGTATGACCTTCTCCTCCTCCATATTTACCTAATCCTATCCACCCTTTAAGCTCAGCTCAGGTACAACCATCTCCTCTGAATTTTGATAATATTGATACATTAGCTGCTATTTCTGGACCCCATTATTATACATCCTGAACATTTAATCTTCCTAACAACACATAACAAGGACTCATGAGAAAGAGGTTAAGTTGTGGTTCTCAAACTTCACTGTGCATCAGTATCCCTTGGACAACATGTTAAGATAAAAATTGCCCCCACCCCCAGAGTTTCTGATTCAATAGGTATAGAGCAGGGCCTGAGAACATGAATTTCTAACAAGTTCTTAGAAAAGCTGATGCTGCTGGTCTGGAGACGACTCTTGGAGAACCCATGAGTTAAATAACTTGTCCAAATTTACTCAGCCAACAAATTGCAGAGTCAGGTGGGATTTGTATTCAAGTACATGATCATCCAAAGCCTGCATTCTTACCTAGTACACTATTACTAATATGATCCTTTCCAGTAAGGGTTTTGGTGAGTGTCAAGTATTCTGCACTTAGTGTACTTTATACTGTTTATTTTCCATCTCTCAAATCAGAGCACATATATAATAAGCTCCCCTTAGCATCCCAGTCCATAGAAGTGCTCTGCATAACCATGAAGCTCTGTAAATGTTGGTTTTTTGACAGTCATCACCCTCTCTGCTTGATTTAGGTAATTTTGACTGCAAGATCTCATGACTAGGCTAGCTTTTGCAATGGAAGTTTATTATAAAGGATATGTGTGACAATAAGAGAGAAGGAATATTGGCAGAAATCTGAGCCCAGTTTCAATGATACTGAATCTGATGATCTTGTCAATCCAGGCAGCTCTTGCTAGCTACATCAGCCGTATTACCATTTCACAGCTATTCTGAATATGTATGCCTCCCTCTCTATCAATCTACTTTTTGTTTAAATGACAAACAATATGAAAATGTATTTGAAATAAAATGTGACAGATTGTTAGTTTTATTAATTTATAAAGACATTAAACCACATGACAGAGGGGAAAATACCCTAAAGTAAGATGCAGATAACTGGATGAGACACAGGAACTATTCACAAATAGTAAGGCAAATGATTAACATTTGAAAGAGTTTACTCTTACTAGTAACTAGTAGGTAAATCATAAGTATTATGTATTATTTTCAGCAAATTACAAAAGATGTGGAATATTAACAATTACCCTACAACTATTAGTGCTAGTAGAGGTATAAATTGCAAAACAAGTATTTTATTTATTTATTATTATTATTTTTTAAATTGATTTTTATTTATTTATTTTTTTAACATCTTTTTGGAGTATAATTGCTTTACAATATTGTGTTAGTTTCTGCTGTATAACAAAGTGAACCAGCTATATGTATACTTATATCCCCATATTCCCTCCCTCTTGTGTCTCCCTCCCACCCTCCCTATCCCACCCTTCTAGGTGGTCACAAACCACCAACCTGATCTCCCTGTGTTATGCAGCTGCTTCCCACTAGCTATCTATTTTACATTTGGTAGTGTATATATGTCAATGCTACTCTCTCACTTCGTCCCAGCTCACACTTCCCCTACCCTTGTGCTCAAGTCAATTCTCTACGTCAGCATCTTTATTCCTGTCCTGCCCCTGGTTCATCAGAACAAATTTTTTTTTTAAGATTCCATATATATGTGTTAGTATACGGTATTTGTTTGTCTCTTTCTGACTTATTTCACTCTGTATGACAGACTCTAGGTCCATCCACCTCACTACAAATAACTCAATTTCGTTTCCTTTTATGGCTGAGTAATAGTCCATTGTATATATGTGCCACATCTTCTTTATCTGTTCATCTGTCGATGGACACTTAGGTTGCTTCCATGTCTTGGCTATTGTAAATAGAGCTGCAATGAATATTGTGGTACATGACTCCTTCTGAATTATGGTTATCTCAGGGTATATGCCCAGTAGTGGGATTGCTGGGTCATATGGTAGTTCTATTTGTAGTTTTTCAAGGAACCTCCATACTGTTCTCCATAGTGGCTGTATCAATTTACATTCCCACCAACAGTGAAAGAGGGTTCCCTTTTCTCCACACCGTCTCCAGCATTTACTGTTTGTAGATTTTTTGATGATGGCCATTCTGACCAGTATGAGGTGATAACCTCATTGTAGTTTTGATTTGCATTTCTCTAATGATTAGTGATCTTGACCATCCTTTCATGTGTTTGTTGGCAATCTGTATATCTTTGCAGAAATGACTATCTAGGTCTTTTGCCCATTTTTGGATTGGGTTGTTTGTTTTTTTGATATTGAGCTGCATGAGCTGCTTGTATATTTTGGAGATTAATCCTTTGTCAGTTGCTTCCTTTGCAAATATTTTCTCCCATTCTGAGGGTTGTCTTTTGGTCTTGTTTATCATTTCCTTTGCTGTGCAAAAGCTTTTAAGATTCATTAGGTCCCATTTGTTACTTTGTTTGTTTTCATTTCCATTTCTCTAGGAGGTGGGTCAAAAAGGATCTTGCTATGATTTATGTCAAAGAGTGTTCTGCCTATGTTTTCCTCTAAGAGTTTCATAGTGTCTGGCCTTACATTTAGGTCCTTAATCCACTTTGAGTTTATTTTTGTGTATGGCATTAGGGAGTGTTCTAATTTCATTCTCTTACATGTAGCTGTTCAGTTTTCCCAGCACTACTTATTGAAGAGGCTGTCTTTTCTCCATTGTATATTCTTGCCTCCTTTATCAAAGATAAAGTGACCATACGTGCGTGGGTTTATCTCTGGGCTTTCTATCCTGTTCCATTGATCTATATTTCTGTTTTTGTGCCAGTACCATACTGTCTTGATTACTGTAGCTTTGTAGTATAGTCTGAAGTAAGTAAGCCTGATTCCTCCAGCTCCATTTTCCTTTCTCAGGATTGCTTTGGCTCTTCGGGTCTTGTGTGTTTCCATACAAATTGTAAAATTTTTTGTTCTAGTTCTGTGAAAAATGCCATTGGTAGTTTGATAGAGATTTCACTGAATCTGTAGATTGCTTTGGGTAGTACAGTCATTTTCACAATGTTGATTCTTCTAATCCAAGAACATGGTATATCTCTTCATCTATTTGTATCATCTTTAATTTTTTCATCTGTGTCTTATAGTTTTCTGCATACAGGTTTTTGTCTCCTTAGGTAGGTTTATTCCTGGGTATTTTTATTGTTTTTGTTGCAGTGGTGAATGGGAGTGTTCCCTTAATTTCTCTTTGAGATTTTTCATCATTAGTATATAGGAATGCAAGAGATTTCTGTGCATTGATTTTGTATCCTGTAACTTTACCAAATTCATTGATTGGCTCTAGTAGTTTTCTGGTATCATCTTTAGTATTCTCTATGTATAGTATCATGTCATCTGCAAACAGTGACAGCTTTACTTCTTCTCCGATTTGGATTCCTTTTATTTCTTTTTCTTCTCTGATTGCTGTGGTTGAAACTTCCAAAACTGTTGAATAATAGTGGTGAGAGTGGGCAACCTTGTCTTGTTCCTGATCTTAGTGGAAATGGTTTCAGTTTTTCACCACTGTGAATGATGTTGGCTGTGGGTTTGGCATATACGGCCTTTATTATGTTGAGGTAAGTTCCCTCTATGTCTACTTTCTGGAGAGCTTTTGTCATAAATGGGTGTTGAATTTTGTCAAAAGCTTTTTTTTTGCATCTATTGAGATGATCATATAATTTTTCTCCTTCAATTTGTTAATATGGTATATCAAGTTGACTGATTTGTGTATATTGAAGAATCCTTGCATTCCTGGGATAAACTTCACTTGATCATGGTGTATGATACTTTTAATGTGCTGTTGGGATTCTGTTTGCTAGTATTTTGTTGAGGATTTTTGCATCTATGTTCATCAGTGATATTGGCCTGTACTTTTCTTTTTTTGTGACATCTTTGTCTGGTTTTGGAATCAGAGTGATGGTGGCCTCATAGAATGAGTTTGGGAGTGCTCCTCGCTCTGCTATATTTTGGAAGAGTTTGAGAAGGACAGATGTTAGCTCTTCTCTAAATGTTTTATACAATTTGCCTGTGAAGACATTTGATCCTGGGCTTTGGTTTGTTGGAAGATTTTTTAATCACAGTTTCAATATCAGTTCTTGTGATTGGTCTGTTTATATTTTCTATTTCCTCCTGGTTCAGTCTCAGAAGGTTGTGCTTTCTAAGGATTTGTCCATTTCTTCCAGGTTGTCCATTTTATTGGCATAGAGTTGCTTGTAGTATTCTCTCATGATCCTTTGTATTTCTGCAGTGTCAGTTGTTACCTCTCCTTTTTCATTGCTAATTCTGTTGATTTGAGTCTTCTCCCATTTTTTCTTGATGAGTCTGGCTAGTGGTTTATCAATTTTGTTTATCTTCTCAAAGAACCAACTTTTAGTTTTATTGATCTTTGCTATTGCTTCCTTCATTTCTTTTTCATTTATTTCTGATCTGATATTTCTGATTTCTTTCCTTCTGTTAACTTTGGGGGTATTTTTGTTCTTCTTTCTCTAATTGCTTTAGGTGTAAGGTTATTTTGTTTATTTGAGATTTTTCTTGTTTCTTCAGGTAACATGTATTGCTAAACACTTCCCTCTTAGAACTGCTTTTGCTTCATCCCATAAGTTTTGGGTCATCGTGTTTTCATTGTCATTTGTTTCCAGGTATTTTTTTATTTCCTCTTTGATTTCTATAGTGATCGCTTGATTATTTAGTAGTTTATTGTTTAGCATCCATGTGTTTGTATTTTTTACAGTTTTTTTCCTGTAATTGACATCTAGTCTCATAGCATTGTGTTCAGAAAAGATACTTGATACAATTTCAATTTTCTTACATTTACCAAGGCTTGATTTGTGACCCAAGGTATGATCTATCCTGGAGAATGTTCCATGAGCACTTGAGAAGAAAGTGTATTCTGTTGTTTTTGGATGGAATGTCCTATAAATATCAATTAAGTCCATATTGCTTACTTTGTCATTTAAAGCTTGTGTTTCCTTCTTTATTTTCATTTTGGATGATCTGTCCATTGGTGAAGTGGGGTGTTAAAGTCGCCTACTATTATTGTGTTACTGTCGATTACCCCTTTTATGGTTGTTAGCATTTGACTTTTGTATTGATGTGCTCCTATGTTGGGTGCATAAATATTTACAATTGTTATATCTTCTTCTTGGATTGATCCCTTCATCATTATGTAGTGTCCTTCTTTATCTATTGTAATAGTCTTTATTTTAAGGTCTATTTTGTCTGATATGACAATTGCTACTCCAGCTTTCTTATGATTTCCATTTGCATGGAATATCTTTTTCCATCCCCTCACTTTCAGTTTGTATGTGTCCCCAGGTCGGAAGTGGGTCTCTTGCAGGCAGCATATATACAGGTCTTGTTTTTTTTATCTATTCAGCCAGTCTATGTGTTTTGGTTGGAGCATTTAATCCATTTACATTTAAGGTAATTATCAATATGTATGTTCCTATTACTATTTTCTTAATTGTTTTGGGTTTCTTTTTGTAGGTCTTTTCCTTCTCTTGTGTTTCCTGCATAAAGAAGTTCCTTTAGCATTTGTTGTAAAGCTGCTTTGGTGGTGCTGAATTCTGTTAACTTCTGCTTGTGTGTAAAGGTTTTCATTTCTCTGTCAAATCTGAATGAGATCCTTGCTGGGTAGAGTATTCCTGTTTGTAGGTTTTTCCCTTTCATCACTTTAAATATGTCCTGCCACTCCCTTCTGGCTTGCAGAGTTTCTGCTGAAAGGTCAGCTGTTAACCTTATGGGGATTCCTTTGTATGTTATTTGTTGCTTTTCCCTTGATGCTTTTAATATTTTTTCTTTGTATTTAATTTTTCATAGTTTGATTAATATATGTCTTGGTGTGTTTCTCCTTGGATTTATCCCGTATAGGAATCTCTGCACTTCCTGGACTTGAGTGACTATTTCCTTTCCCATGTTATGGAAGTTTTCAACTATAATCTCTTCAAATATTTTCTCAGTCCCTTTCTTTTTCTCTTCTTCTTCTGGGACCCCTATAATTCACATGTTGGTGTGTTTAATGTCATCCCAGAGGCCTCTGAGACTGTCCTCAGTTCTTCTCATTCTTCTTTCTTTATTCTGCTCTGTGGTAGTTATTTCCACTATTTTATCTTCCAGGTAACTTATCTGTTCTTCTGCCTCATTTATTCTGCTATTGATTCCTTCTAGAGAATTTTTAATTTCATTTATTGTGTTGTTCACCATTGTTTGTTTGCTCTTTAGTTCTACATCCTTGTTAAACGTTTCTTGTATTTTCTCCATTCTATTCTAAGATTTTAGATCATCTTTTCTATCATTACTCTGTATTCTTTTTCAGGTAGACTACCTATTTCCTCTTCATTTATTGGTCTGGTGGGGTTTTACCTTGCTCCTTCTTCTGCTGCATATTTCTCTGTCTTCTCATTTTGCTTAACTTACTGTGTTTGGGTCTCCTTTTCTCATGCTGGGGGTTCATAGTTCCCGTGGTTTTCGGTGTCTGCCCCCAATGGCTAAGGTTGGTTCAGTGGGTTGTGTAGGCCTCCTGGTGGAGGGGACTGGTTCCTATTTTCTGGTGGGTGGGGCTGGATTTTGTCTTTCTGGTGGGCAGGGCTGCATCCGGTGGTGTGTTTTGGGGTTTCTGTGAACTTATTATGATTTTAGGCAGCCTATCTGTTAATGGGTGGGGTTGTGTTCCTGTTTTGCTAGTTGTTTGGCATGGGGCATCCAGCACTGGAGTTTGCTGGCTATTGGGTAGAGCTGCATCTTAGCGTTGAGACGGAGACCCCTGGGAGAGCTCTCGGTGATTGATATTACTTGCGGCCTGGAGGTCTCTGGTGGTCCAATGTCCTGAACTTGGCTCTCCCACTTCAGAGACTCATGACTGACACCAGAGCCATGGTGTCTTGGTTGACCAAGACCCTGTCAACCACACGGCTCAGAAGAAAAGGGAGAAAACAAGAAAGAAAGAAAAAATACTTTAAAAAATAATAAAATAAAATAATTAAAATTAAAAAAAAATTTTAAATTATTTTTTAAAATAAATTTAAAAAAAAGAAGAGAGCAAGCAAACCAATAAACAAATCCACCAACGATAGCTAGCATTAAAAACTATACTATGATAAACATGAAAATCAGAAACAAGTCAGTCGCAGACAGCAAACCCCAAGTCTACAGTTGCTCCCAAAGTCCACAACCTCAATTTTGGGTTGATTCGTTGTCTATTCAGGTATTCCACAGATGCAGGGTACATCAAGTTGATTGTCGGGATTTAATGTGCTGTTCCTTAGGCTGCACAGAGAAATTTCCCTTTCTCTTTGTTTGCATAGCTCCTCAGGTTCAACTTTGGTCAACTTTGGCTTGGGCTCCACCTCTGCATGTAGGTTGCCCTCAGGCATCTATTTCCACCCAGACAGGATGGGTTTAAAGCAGCGGCTGATTCAGGGGCTCTGGCTCACTCAGGCCAGGGGGAGGGAGGGGTACAGTAGTTATAATTGGAACGTGGGGCAAGCCTGCGGTGGCAGAGGCCAGCATGACGTTGCAACAGCCTGAGGCACACCATGTGCTCTCCCGGGGAAGTTGTCCCTGGATCACAGGACCCTGGCAGTGGCAGTCTGCACAGGCTCCCAGGGGTGGGGGTGGCGTGTGGATAGTGACCTGTGCTTGCATGCAGGATTCTTGGTGGCTGCAGCAGCAGCGTTAGTGTTTCATGCCCGTCTCTCGGGTCCAAGCTGGTAGCTGCAGCCTGTGCCCGTCTCAAGCTCGTTTAGGCAGTGCTCTGCCTTCTGTGGGCAGACAGGGAAGGAATCCCCTATCCTTGCACACCCTGAAACAATGGTCTCTTGCATTTTAGGCAGGCCCAGAATTTGTCCCAGACTCCTTCCTGGCTAGCTGTGGCACACTAGCCTTCAGGCTGTGTTCACACAGCCAACCCCAGTCCTCTCCCTGGGATCTGACCTCTGAAGCCCGAGCCTCTGCTCCCAGCCCCCCCACCCCCACACCAGTGGGTGAGCAGACAACCCTCTCGGGCTGGTGAGGGCTGGTTGGCACCGATCCTCTGTGCAGGAATCTCTCTGCTTTGCCCTCTGCACCCCTGTTGCTGTGCTCTCCTCTGTGGCTCTGAAGCTTCTCCCCTGCCCACCCTCCATCTCCACCAGTGGAGGGGCTCCCTAGTGTGTGGAAACTTTTCCTCCTTCACAGGTCCCTCCCAGAGGTCCAGGTCCCATCCCTATTCTTTTGTCTTTGTTTATTCTTTTTTCTTTTGCCCTACCCAGGTATGGGGTGAGTTTCTTGCCTTTTGGGAAGTCTGAGGTCTTCTGCCAGTGTTCAGTAGTTGTTTTGTAGGAGTTGTTCCACATGTAGATGTATTTTTGATGTATTTGCTGGGAGGAAGGTGATCTCCATGTCTTACTCCTTATCAATCTACTTTTATTCCTGTTGCTATCTAGTTGATTCTTTTCATACTCCCAGGTCATATTCCTGAGAGAAAGAGCATCTGATAGGTCTAGATAATTACTGCTGTCTTTATTTGGACTGACCTATTTATGCTTGACAAAGTAAAGTGTTTCTTCCCCATCTGTGGATCGGTAGCCCTTGGGTCAGGTGCCCAAACCTGATCCAATCAGTTATGGTCATTGGGAAGGGCATCAGGTTCCAGGATGTAGCTGGTCATGGCTGCACTCTCAGCTAGGGCTGTGGGCACATTCCATGTGATTGACATGTCCGGTTCAAAAATTACTTTCTACAAGGTTTCCTTGTATTATTTCTAATCATATAAAGTATTAAATAAATGACACAAAGACTTTATAAATGTATTCTATGGTTCATAGGGTTTTCTTTTCCTACATCTTTTTGTTCATTAATTCTTTGATGCAATTTCTCCTGTAGTTTTACATGTAATATTATATTCTCTATGGAGCATTGTGATAGAGCTATAAAGAATGAGAAATAACAGTGGAGAACTATTAATCCCTTATCCCAGAATGTGAGAATAGCATCTTAATCCCATATCTCAGAGGGTGAGAATAGATATGGGAGGGAAGTTCTGTTTTAAGTAAAACGACACTGACAGTCTCATAAATTCAACTGTCTGCTTGTGTTTGCTCTCTTGGCAGAGTCAGAGTATAATAATTGAAACCTTTTATTCTTCAAAATAACCTATATTTTCAGAAAAACTTGGACATAGATTTTGTTCTACCTTGGATAGTTTATACATTCTTTTAATTTTTTTCTTCTTTTTTTTCTGCAAATTGAATACCATACATTGTTTCCATAGTCAGTTAGGCAAACATATAAAATCTAAACCAACAGTACATTTCTAAAAGATTTTTATCTTAAGAATTGCTACCGGATGAATTGGGAGATTGGGATTGACATATATACACTAGTATGTATAAAATAGATAACTAATAAGAACCTGCTGTATAAAAAATAAATAAAATAAAATTCAAAAAAGAAAAAGAAAAAAAGAAAACATACAGATGGCAAATAAGCACGTGAAAAGATGCTCCACATCGTATGTCATCAGGGAAATGCAAGGTGAAACAACGAAACACCACTCCATACCTATTAGCATGACCAAAACCCAGAGCACTGACAACACGAAAGGCTGGTGAGGATGTGGAGCAACAGGAACTCTCATTCATTGTTGGTGGGAATGCAAAAATGTTGCAGCCACTTTGGAAGACATTTTGGTGCCTTCTTAAAAAAATAAACATGGTTTTACCAGACGATCCAGCAATCACACTCCTTGGTATTTATCCAAAGGAAATGAAAACTTATGTTCACACAAAAACCTGCACAGAGATGCATATAGCAGCTTTATTCATAATTGCCAAATGGAAGCAACCAAATGATGTCCTTCAGTCCTTCAATGATGAATAAATAAACTATGGTACATTCAGACAATGCAATATTGTTCAAGGCCAAAAAGAAATGAGCTGGTGGGTAGAGCTGGGTGTATTGCTCTGGTGGGCAGAGCTCAGTAAAACTTTATCCACTTGTCTGCTGATGGGTGGGGCTGGGTTCCCTCCCTGTTGTTTGTTTGGCCTGAGGCGACCCAACACTGGAGCTTACCGGGGCTCTTTGGTGGGGCTAATGGTGGACTCCTGGAGGGCTCATGCCAAGGAGTACTTCCCAG
>RJWK010051648.1:0-15879 GCA_004363435.1 Platanista minor | reverse complement strand
AACATTATTGGGAAAAGAAATGAACAAAAAGACAGTTTCACTCCTAAGAGAATATTTGGCACCTATCAGACCAGGAATCACATTTCAGGAAAGCCCTCAGTTCATGGCCTCTATAAAAGCAGTGTAACCTGAGCTTGACCTTTGCCATTGAGGGTATGATACCGTTTCTCACTTGTGGACCTAGAAGAAGAGCACAGATAGAGAAAGGGCCCCATGTCACGAAGAGTTGACATTATGCCCAGTGAATATTTATTGTGAGTGCTATTAATAGAGTATAAATTGAAAAGTAGGCAATATCAGAATCCCAAAAGAGATTAACACCACACACACACACACACACACACACACACACACACACACACACACACAAAAACCAAGAGACACAAGAACACTTTGGAGGGTGTTGGATATATCTATTACCTTGATTGTGGAGATGTTTGCATATGTCCAAACTCATCAAATTATGCACATTAAATAGGTGCAGTTCTTTCTGTATCAACTATACCTCAATAAAGGTATATCTAAAACATTTTTTAAAAAAAGAGATTAACACCTACTGCTAATTGAAGTGAACAAAGTCCCTGCAGAATAATCCACCCTCCCAGAAAGCCTGAAGCCAAACCAGCACCGCAAGCATTTCTGAGCTATTTGTGGTTGTATGTGTTGAGTGTGTCCTGGCTGGGTCCCTGCACCTCCAAGCCCTGCTGCCCCGCTGAGCACACAGGAAAATGACATTCCTCACATTGTACTTTCATTTCCAACTAGATACCAGGAGAGATTGGAGAGGAGATAGAATAAATAGCAGTTCAATTTAATTTTAGGAGCTTTCAGGGTACGAATAAAGGACTTGGGAATGAGTTTAGTGTTTTTTGCTAGTTCTACTAAAGTATGACATAAATTTTCCGTACCAGCATATCTTGTTTAAATAATGCTATTTCCTCTAAAGACACTCTTTTTTCTTTCTATTTTTAGGTTCATTGAATTGATCTATTTGGTAGACAGTTTTTTGTGTGTATTAAGGATGATTAATGATAATGCCACTAATAATTAATTGATAATCAATATTTTAATTATTAAATTACTAATAATTTAATTTATTTAATCCATGTGACTTTGGATCCATTACTTATTCTTTCAGCACCTCAGTTTATCATCTGAAAATGAAGATTATAATGCCTTTCACTGCGGTCCTTAGGAATAAATGAAAGAATGTGGGAAAAGCACTTCACTCACCACTGACTATCCAATACCAGAGTTCATGCTATCAGGCTTTATACACACTGCATCTCTGTGCTTTATAATAATATTATAGGAAACAATTTTAAAATACAAATATAAGTTGCAGAGTGCTTTCCTGTTTTTCCTCTTAGCATATCACTGTTTTATAAGATAATAAATGTGGATTTTAGCCCCCTGTACTCATAAAAATAAGCAGATAAGCAGGCAAATAAAAACAAAAACTTGCTTGCCATTTTCTGAGACTTTAGTTCTTCCAAGTGATTATGAATCCACTGACTACATTCCTCCCAAGTCTGAACGTTACATTATCAGCAAAATAGCAGAATTGAAATGTTTCTCTTGTTAATGCTTGTTAGTGTGTTTGTTATTTGCAAACAAACATACTATTCTCATGTCTTGCTTATTCTAACTCATCAATTTACAGGTTCTAAAAAGACACCTGCCAGTTACTTCAATAGTGTAAAATCATGTTAATTATCAAATATGTATAGTATTTTCAATGGTCTTCCCTGTTTTTTGTTTCCCAGTGTATCCATATGTTGCCTTGTACAATATCACTGAATTGATGTATTACCCTGGATAAAACACTTTTCAAAAAATATATCAGATTTGTCCACTCTGAAAAAAATCAAGTGTTATTTGAATTCATGCAATGAGGAGAAACTCACTTAGCATTTGTTTTTCATTGGTTTCAGCGATTGTTATTCCTTTCCTGGTCTAGTGAAAAATATTTTGGTCTCTGGATCAAGAGAGATGAAGTCTGCTTTGTGCTCTGCCTCTGGCTCTGTAGCTTCTTGGGCAAGTAGCTTTTCCTCCTGGGTCTTTCTTCCCACGTCTGTAAAAGGAACAGCAGGGTCTCAGTGTTTTCAGTTCTGCAATCCTATGGTTCTAGGCTAAACCACTTACCTTCTCCAGGAAATATTGATCTGGTCTCTTCACATTGGCAGATGTCCGGAATCTACTCGGCCGGAAACAGTACGCCCTTGCCTGCTCCCATGCAAAAA
The DNA here is from genome assembly GCA_004363435.1 of Platanista minor. NCBI lineage: Eukaryota > Metazoa > Chordata > Mammalia > Artiodactyla > Platanistidae > Platanista > Platanista minor. The sequence goes on along the minus strand of RJWK010051648.1, from coordinate 13,636 downwards.
AGACTGTCTTGTGACCGCCTTCAGTGAGTGGACGCCCTGCCCAAGGCTGTGCCAACCAGGTAGGTGGATGCTATTCTCTTAGTGTTTTCTTTCCTTCCTGATCTCCTGAATGCCTCTCCCACTGCTAAATAAGCGAGAGATGGTGGTACAGGGGCTCCCTTCTTTTCCATTTGCATGTCACCCTGGGAGCAAAGTTCATAACATTTGTAAATGAAGTCTTGGATTTCCAGATCCATTCAGATTTGACAGGGAAAACATATTCAGCTATTACATGCCATTATTTTACAGGTGTGCGTTGTAGGGGTCCTCATCTTCTATTAACCCTCTTGTGGCATTTTGAACAGCCATTCAAACGTGGTTCCTTATAAAGCATGAATACCATCACAGTTTTTTTGTGGCTCCTGTGTGCTTAAGCATGACTCCAGGCATCTTCATTAGAATGTAGGACCTTAAACACTGTACGTACATCACTGATAAATATAAGCCTATGGAAGAAGAGGGGCCAATACATTAAAAAGTGTTGAACAGGTACAGACATTGGCAATATATGATTTCTATTTCTTTACTCTTAACGGTGATGCTTTATACATCTGGGTATATTTGGAGTGCTGTGATCCAGGATACTTAATAGCTAAGTCCTAATAAACACACAGGAGAACCTTTGTAAAATGACTGCCTTTCTTAGAACAGGTCTTTTCCCCTAGACTTATTTCAGTCCCATGATAGAGCTAGTCCATGTGGAGATCCAAAAACTCCTAGTCCCAAAGCTCCGTTCTGGCCTAAGACCTAAACTTAATAACTTGGTCCATTTCCCCTAGTCTGACACCCTAGCCTTGGTCCTATGGATCATACCACTGCCATAGCAAGAAAAGGCACATCCAGGAAAAGGAAAAGTGCTCAAAGTAAAATGGGTCTCATCCACACCTCCCTGGCCTTGTCTTGGCTGTCACATCCTCTCAAGCAGGGCCTGGCTCTCACTGTATCTCTGCACTAGCCTCCTGCAAGAAGGGAGAGGGAAGCATGCAGTTCTACGAAGAGACAACCTGCCACAAAGATTGAGATTACTAACACTTTTCCTTGGAAAATTCCAACCCTGTGCATCTAGGATCCCCCAGCTGTTCTTTGACTCACACATCTTCGTGGCAGTGACATGACAATATAGCCAATATTGACACAGATCTGCCTGCCACTTCAAACCACCTCTCAGTGATTGGCAAGGGGGTTGTGACAGCTCTTGGAGATTATCATCATCGATATCTCATATTTCAGTGATGGGGCACCTGCATAAGGTTTTCTAACTGTGACATTTCAACTGTCCTTTGTCAGTGTTAACCGAGTAGCATCCAGTAAACTTTGCTTATGGATAGAATCAGAACTAAATGTGTTGAATACAAAAGAGCTTTGAAAAATACAGTGGAACATTTATCTGATCTTTTGAGGGGTGGAGATAGCAATCTCTTCCAGAGGCGCTCCAAAACTTATTTCCTTAAATGAAAATTCAAAGTAATTGATCTGGATAAACAGGGTTTGTAGAGTAGCCAGGGGAATGTGATTTCTAGACAGAGTAGGACAAAAAAGCTGTGATCTCTATTCTGAACCATTTGAAAGGTAGCATCTAGCAGGTTGGCTTTTGAAATTTTAATAGCAATATACCTGCAAAACATTCAAGCTCTTAAAGATAAACACTGGCAGGGCTTCCCTGGTGGCGCAGTGGTTGAGAGTCCGCCTGCCGATGCAGGGGATGCGGGTTCCTGCCCTGGTCTGGGAAGATCCCACATGCTGCGGAGCGGCTGGGCCAGTGAGCCATGGCCGCTGAGCCTGCACGTCCGGAGCCTTTGCTCCACAACGGAAGAGGCCACAACAGTGAGAGGCCCATGTACCACAAAAAAAAAAAAAAAAAAAGTAAACATTGGGAAAATGCAAGAAGATAAAATAATGTATGATGATGGAGGTTTATTGAAGTTCAGCTATTGCTTTTAATTTTGTCCTCATAAGAGATTAGCATAATTCTTCTGTTAAATGGTTTTAAGAAAGGAAAAGGCTGAATTAAAAAGAATACCCTACTGGCAGCCAGATATTGGTGTTAGAGCTGTCAGGGTCCCCTGACACTTAAGGAGGCATATTAGTTCTGTAGAGCCCATATGCCCCAGTAGCCAGAGATTACTTCAGCTACTGCTAATTGCATGCGTTGTATATTCGAGAAAATTTTCTCTGCTGCATGAGCATCTTCTCCTACTGCTGCCTAAGGATGGAGGAATCATAGGGCATGTGAACTAATTGCTCCTCCAGCAATTTTAGATTTTACTACAACTTCCAGGGATTCAACTAGTTATTTAAATGGTTGGCATTGTAATGAAAATTGTTTTAAGCCTCTGGGGTCTCTTTTAATCTCCAATTTTTTAAGCCTAGATAATTCTTTTCACAGCCTGGCAGCCAGCAGACCTGGAGGAGCATTGATTCAGTGTTCAGATTTCTTCCAGCTTTCCGCTTCAATACTGTTTACCCTCGTGTTTAGTTTATACTTTGGGACCAATATTTTTTTAAATAACTATGGGCTAATTAGGGGAGATGATAGGGAGGAGATTATAGGAGGAAATGGTACCGCTAAATCTATGGTTCTCAAACTTTATCGATTCAGAATCACCTGGAAGCATTATTAAAATGCAGATTTTCAGCTCCATGACTAGATATTCTGACTCAATAACTATGGGATGTTTCCAAAAATTTGTGTTGTAAGAAGCTGCCACTGAATGGTGATGTATTTCCTCCCTTAAGATAAAAAAGGATCACAGATCCATGAATAAGTGCTACTTGAACTCTGGGCATACAGCCTGTTTTTCAGCTTCTTGAATGCATCATATTCTTCCCGGCTCAAGCATGGTAGTAGAGTATGATGGCTAAGAACAGAGGTGCTGGAGCCAGATGGCCAGGATTTTGAGTCCCAAGGTTAGCTCTGTGACAATGGCTGCATTACTTAATCTCTCTGTGTCTCAGTTTCCTCGTTAATAACCGCACCTGCATTAAGGAAAGTACTTAGAGCCCTCAGTGCCTTGTGTGGGGTAGGCATGGGGCAGGCAATTCTATCATTGTTCCAAGCCTTTGCACCTGCCCTGTGTGGTGCTGGAGCTGTGTTCAGCTGTGCTTCCTTCTTGGTCCTCCGACCTCTAGATCAGCAGGGACCTGCCATAGCAGCCTTTCCCCAGGAAGGTTGTGTTCATCTCCTAGACCACAGTAGACCCTCCCTATGCACCTCACTAACTAGGGCATCCCACAGCATTCTCCACATCCCCTTTATGGCACTTGCATACTTATCCTTCCTTGTTCACGTTGCCTTTGCTAGAGTGTAGGTCCACAAGTGCAGGGACCACTTCTGTCATCTTCACCACTAGATCCTCTAAACCCAGCATAGTAAAGGGTATAGTTGTCACTCAATTAATATTTTTTGAATGGACAGATGTCCTGTGAAGAGAGAAGAGAGTGTGGTTTTGAATCTAGGCGGTAGATTCTCTGTTCTCGAGAACATCTTTCAAAAGATACTTTGGGAAATAGTGTTTTAAAGCAGTACTCGTCAAACTTAAATGCTTTTACAAGTCCCTGGGGGATCTAATTAAAATGTAAGTTCTAATTCAGTAGACCGGGACAGGACCTGGAATTAGACCTTTCTACAAGCTCCAAGGTGATAACCTGTATGTTGATTAAAAAGCTCCAGATAGAGGTGGGGTTAGACATTTTTGAGCAAGGCAATGACATGGTCAAAGTTATAAAGTGAAAAGAGTGGACTAGGGACAGACCAACAGGTGGGGACACAGGTAGATTGGGGTGTGGGGTGGAGTGGCTTAACCTAAACTGAGAGATCAAGAGAAGGATGGGCCTGAGTAGGTGGCAACCTCCACTATGAGGATGGGGGAACTCTTTTGCACCTGTGATTTCAGGTTGAGTCATCAAAGTTGAGAAGAGCTTATACTCCTAGTCCCTAAATTTGGCTGCACAATGGAATCACCTAGAGATTTCTTAAATATCCCAATGCATGGGTCCTACTCCAAGATATTATGATTTAATAGGCTTTTGGTATGACCAGGGAATCACTTGATTATGTGAATCCACAACCAAATCCATTCTAAACCTCTCAGAAAGCCAAGGTGGTTTCCCAGGGGCAGAGTGTACCAGGAGTGATTTGTGTGTGTTAGTAATGGGTGAGTTGTATGAGGTTTTATTTGGTTCTGGATGTGTTCATGATCTAAAAATCCTTACAACTTGGGCTTCCCTGGTGGCGCAGTGGTTGAGAGTCCGCCTGCCGATGCAGGGGACACGGGTTCGTGCCCCGGTCCGGGAAGATCCCACATACCACGGAGCAGCTCGGCCCGTGAGCCATGGCCGCTGAGCCTGTGCATCCGGAGCCTGTGCTCTGCAACGGGAGAGGCCACAACAGTGAGAGGCCCACGTACCGCAAAAAAAAAAAAAAATCCTTACAACTTAAAAGTATTCTCAAGCCATGAACAATCTCTAGCTAGTAGCTAGCCTTGCTTCCTGTCTTCTTATTCCTGTTCATCTGAGTCTCTCCTTAAAGGATTAATGGTGGTCCCACATTCTTTGAAGCAAATCAAATAACTATCAAGCTGTGGCGCTCTTGTGGACTCTCCAAATTTTAAGTGCTGGTAAAAAATTAGCCAAATGATCAAGAAACATTCTTTGGTGATGTTCTTATTAATTTCTCTATTCTTCCTTCAGCCTATAATGCAAGTACCTGCATAAATACTCAATACCGTTTGCCTAATAATAGCTACAGTTTGTTCATTGTAGAGGTAGCCCCATGGAGTTTTTTCAATACACAGACGCCTCACCTCATCCCACGTTAGAATCTCTTCACGTTGAAGGGACCTTTGCAGTATTAAACTCACCATAAGTGACTCTTATACGTGGGCAGGGATGAGACACGCTCATTTAGTGCTTTATCCTTTCAGGGTATCTTCAAATACATTTATCAATTATCATTGATAATTGTTTGCCTGGGTAGTATTGGAACTTATCTTGGCCCCTGATCTCATAACTATCACATTTAATGTTTTTACTTTAAAGTCACAAATCAGTACTGATTTTCCAAGATTTCTCTCAAGCTACCTTTAAAGGAGCTCACTTTATATTTTCAACATTTAATAATACAAATTTCAGACACCTACATAAATTAATATAATGCTAATATAAAATATTACTGATTAATAGAATGCACTCTTATGCAGCCATCACCAAGTAAAAATTGCCATCAGCTCATGGCCAACCTTGTTTTGCTTGTTTTACTGTTATCCCTCTTTTTACTGCCAGTGGCTAAGTTTTTAATGATTCCCAGATGAGTATATCACCTCCATGGAAGGGAAAAATATGTAAGAGGTAAAGTTATTAGACACTTCAGTAGATAAAATGTGGCATATTCAAAATAGGTCTTTCTGTAAATCCCTAGAAACCATGGAGCTAATGATTAATTATTTGTCAGTCTTAATAATTTAAGGCTGAGGGAGCTCTTTCAACTTTCATCTCTAAGGGGCATGCTGGCGAGCAGTGTCATGGTAATAGTAAGGCCGAAGGCAAACTACTGCTGGGAATTGCTAGGCAACTTTATTTGGTGGGATCCTTTGCTCCTGCATCAAACCTCCTGGAGTTACATCTTGAGTTTCCAGTGTCAAAGACAGTAATGTTTTTTTAATGTCCAGGTGGTGTACTATATAGTGGTTAAGAGCATGGCACCTCAAGTTAGACTTCCTTGGTTCAAATCCGATCTTTGCTGTACAAGTCACATTAGACGCACTTTAACTTTGTTGTGTTTCAGTTTTCTCCTTTCTAAAATGAGATAATATTGGCACCCAATTCATAGGATTAAATGAGAATAGGACACATGGCAGAAATTTTGAGGAAGATGATGATGATGATGTAAGTTCCTTAAGATTGGGGAACTTCTCTTTTATTTTGTTGCTATCCTGCATTATCTAGTTGTGCATGTGCTGCTATTATGCACTTGTTTCCACATCTGTATTTTTCTTGGATTATAAAATCTAGAAGGCACATGATGGGTGTTCAGTAATTGTTGTTGAATGAATGAGTAAATGAACCTCATATCTTTCCTACTACCAGTTCTAATTCCTAAAGATTTTGCTTCCATTTAGATGAAATCAAAGCATTAACAGAGTGTTCAGTGCGTCCAGGCCAATTAGGGGAAAAGATATTGGTCATTCAGAATGTCAAATAGGTCAAAAATCACCTTTCTGGGCTTCCCTGGTGGCGCAGTGGTTGAGAGTCTGCCTGCCGATGCAGGGGACACGGGTTCGTGCCCCAGTCCGGGAATATCCCACATGCCGCAGAGTGGCTGGGCCCGTGAGCCATGGCTGCTGAGCCTGCACGTCCGGAGGCTGTGCTCTGCAATGGGAGAGGCCACAACAGTGAGAGGCCCGCATACCACACACACACAAAAAAATCATCTTTCTCCCACTCAAAGGCATACTAGCATCAGCCTCTCTCTTTACTTACTCCTTTCAAGTGCATATGGTTCCCTCCTTCTCCCCTAAGGCCCATCATCTATACTTTTCTCCACCTGGGAAGTAGAGGATGGAGTACTAATTTATACCCAAAGAATGAAGAGTCGGGACTTCCCTGGTGGCGCAGTGGTTAAGAATCTGCCTGCCAGTGCAGAGGACATGGGTTCGAGCCCTGGTCCAGGAAGATCCCACGTGCCGCGGAGCAACTAAGCCCCTGCACCACAACTACTGAGCCTGTACTCTAGAGCCTGCGAGCCACAACTGCTGAGCCCGCACACCACAACTACTGAAGCCTGCCCACCTAGAGCCTGTGCTCTGCAACAAGAGAAGCCACCGTAATGAGAAGCCCATGCACCGCAACTAAGAGTAGCCCCCCCACTCACCTCAAGTAGAGAAAGCCCACATGCAGCAAAGAAGACCCAACGCAGCCAAAAATAAATAAATAAATTTTTAAAAATCCTAGGAATTGTTTACAAAAAAAAAAAAAAAAGAATAAAGAGTCTATTGTGTTTGAGTAATGAAGATTTGGGGCCTGGAACACCAGCCCCCAAAGTAGTGTTGAAGGCAATATAATCATCTAATGACTTTCCTTGAGAAAGTGACTTAATTTAAATCTAAGTTACAACCTCTATAAATTTTGGATGTTTTCTATTCCCAAGTGTTTTTTAAAAACTAAATAAAATAAGATGTGTATCTTACATATGCATCCCAAGCCACAACCCAATACACAGAGTATAGGTGCCTTTGTTCTTATAGGCTCCATTGGGGAGGATGTACCCTCTTTAATCTATAATTTAAAGCCTAGAGATCACTACATAGCCCCAGTACTCAATAAATATTCCTGAAAATTTAGTAAGAGAAATGGCAAACACTTGGGCTTGTAGAATTATTTCCCCTTAAAATGTGACACCTCCCGCCTATGTATTTTAAAACCCAAGGACTTTCCTGGCGGTCCATTGGTTAAGACTCCGGGCTTCTACTGCACGGGGCCTCGGGTTTGATCCCTGGTTGGGGAGCTAAGATCCCGCATGCCACGCCGCATTGCGAGGACAAAAAATAATAAAAGGAAACAGAAAACAAAAACAAAACCCCACAGTATGCAGTGGATTCGATTTGGCCAAAAAAATCAGATTTGGCAAAAAAGAAACATTTTTAGAACACTTTATTTAGAGCCCTATGACCACTCGGACGTGGAAGAACACACCACTGGGTTATGAGGCGAGCTGCTGCTCAGAGAGCGGGGCTCTTAATGGGCGTTACCTACACCCCTCACTCAGAGCAAGCGTTAGTCCGCTTAATAGCTGACCGGGTCGCCGTCTCAGTCCACACTCTTCCTCCTAGCCCCTAGTCCCCCTTCTTTCTGGACCAGAGATTGATGTGTATTGACAGGGACCTGGAGTTCACAGTATCGCCAGCTGGGATTTTTCTTTGCTTCCTCCAATGGCCCCAGGTGGTAGATCTCGAGCCATGGTTGGAATCCAGATTTCTCTGACCTGAGGGACTGCCTGTTTTCATGCCACAACAAGCCCTGTTTTCACAGAGGCACAGCTCATCTTGCTTGTTTACTAGCAGTTCAAGGATTCAGAGCCAGGTACCCTCAAACCTGAGGCACAAGCTCTGTACAGCACAGATCTGTCACACAGAGCTTTCACGTGTGCTCTCTCATTGACCATCAGGGCAGTTTTGTGATAAAGGAACAGCCGTTCTGTTAGTCCTATTCCATAAAAGAAGCAACGCGATCTTCAAGGGATGCCCTCCTGGCCACCTCGTCCAACAGGAGCAAAGACCAGGTCCAAATACCCAGTTTAAATTAAACTTGCTACACTGCTTTGCCTGGTGAGCCTGTAAAGTTACAGGAAAAAAAAGCCAGGCAAGTTCAAACTCTTAATGCTAAAAGCCTGTAACTTCTACTTTGCTTCATATCACTGCCTCTTCCTATCAAAGTGATAATAGCTATAATTTATTGACATACATTGTCCTATTTGTTACCTCATCTCTATATGGAGAGGACTATTACGACCCCATCTTACATAGGAGGACATAGAGGCTTATCTATGGGTCCCAAGATTGCAAAATGAATAAATGGCAAAAGCACGAGGAATCCTAGGCTCTTAACCACTCATTCGGTAGCAGATATTTGCTGAACAATCACTGTGTTCTAGACGTTGTGCTAAATACTGTAAGTATAGGTGTAAAATGGTGAGGAAAACACACACAGCTCTCTGCTGTGGTGAGTGCTGTCTAGTGACGGAAGATGGAGGCATTGAGTATATGATTGCCTAAATGAATATGCAGTTACAAAATATAGTATGCGCTCTGCAGAAATTCGAGGAGCTATGAGAAAAGGTAGCAAGGAAAATCAGAATTCCACTCTGCCTAGAGTATCTTTCTCCTCTTCTCTACTCATTGCCCGTCTTACTAGATGTAAAGCCCTACCTTCTCCAGAGGACTTGTCCTGATCCTTCTGCTGGAAATAACCACTTCTCACTTCTGAGTCTCATAATGCTGTCTGAATGGCTTGCATTCTCACTCTTGGTAAACGTGTTTTGGGTCCCTCCGAAGAGACACGAAGTCCTTGAGAGCTAAACCCTTTTCAGTTTTCATTCCCAAAATGCCTCATAATAAACTTAAAACAGAATAGAATTCAGTATATCTGTGTCAAATAAATGGATGCTAGTTAGAACTTATGTGCTTAAGCAAACCTAACAGACTGCTAAAAGGAAAGGTGATCTGCCTTTACAACTGAATATCTTTTGTAACACGTGATGATGGCGGCAATAGAAGATGTGGGATTTGGGGAATCAAATCTGTCTCTGGTTTCCTGGCAAATGTGGTTAAAGTGGAAACACATCTCATCCCTTGTATTCATTCATTCATTCACTCACTCATTCATTCAGTCATTCTTTTGTGCACTCAGTCTGTTCTTTTTTTTTTTTTTTTTTTTTTTGTGGTACGCGGGCCTCTCACTGTTGTGGCCTCTCCCATTGTGGAGCACAGGCTCCGGATGCGCAGGCTCAGCGGCCATGGCTCACGGGCCCAGACGCTCCGCGGCATGTGGGATCTTCCCAGACTGGGGCACGAACCCGTGTCCCCTGCATCGGCAGGCGGACTCTCAACCACTGCGCCACGAGGGAAGCCCCAGTCTGTTCTTTTGGTTATTAATATTTCAATGAAGTCGTATGAGTATCTTAAGGGAAGCAAAGGCTATTTGATTGCTAATTCCTAAAAGTAATTTCCTACTGGAAGTCCACATTTTAACTCAGGTCATCAACTGAGGCAATATGTCTATAGGAAGTGCATTAAAATCATAGAGTCTTTTTAATCTATGACTGAAGGGTATAATGTTGAAATGCAGAATTATAGTCATGTGCAGTCTTTCAGTGGCCTAGATTGTTTAAGGGGTAAAACTTAGAATAGTTTGAACAGGTTTCTAAAAGTGTGGCCCATGGAATTCTAGCTCAGAATTACCTGGAATGCTTATTAAAACCCTAAGAGATTCTGATTTTGAAGTCAGGTTTGGGGCCTCCAAATCTGCATTTTTTTTTTTTTCTTTTTTTTGCAGTACGTGGGCCTCTCACTGTTGTGGCCTCTCCCGTTGCGGAGCACAGGCTCCGGATGCACAGGCTCAGCGGCCATGGCTCACGGGCCCAGCTGCTCCACGGCATGTGGGATCTTCCCAGACCGGAGCACGAACCTGCGTCCCCCGCATTGGCAGGCGGACTCTCAACCACTGCGCCACCAGGGAAGCCCCAAATCTGCATTTTTAAACAAACTGCCTTAGTCATTTTAAGAGACATTAACCTCTGAGGACCACTGACCTGTAGAAACATTTAATTTAACTATGAGCCAATGGATTCTTTAAAAAAGGTGTAATTTCCCTCTACACTATTGTTCTAATCAAGTCTATTTTGGTTTTCAAGAATCAAAGGTTTTTCTATGAAGCTTTTAAATCTACAGTAAGTAAAAAGAGGCTTATTGGGAAGTTAGAACAGGAAATCTCACAGATGTCCAAAAATAAGAAAAAGAAAATTTATGGACATATAAGAACTAGAAATGCAAACAGGAGCTGAGGGTTCTCTCTTCAACTGTCAGAATCAGTGTGATTCTTCCATCTCCGCTTCTCTGTGTATACCTGCTGTCCTGCCCCTTCTAACAGGCTTCCTTTGAATCTCTACTCTCATAAGTAGCAGGTATAGAGCCCAAGAATGGCTCTCTAGTCCTTACTCTACAAAACACCAGGGAAGTCAAGAACCCAGCACCCGGGCTTCCCTGGTGGCACAGTGGTTGAGAGTCCGCCTGCTGATGCAGGGGACACGGGTTCGTGCCCCGGTCCGGGAAGATCCCACATGCCGCGGAGCGGCTGGGCCCGTGAGCCATGGCCGCTGAGCCTGCGCGTCCGGAGCCTGTGCTCCGCAGCGGGAGAGGCCACAGCAGTGAGAGGCCCGCATACCGCAAAAAAAAAAAAGAACCCAGCACCCATAGAAGCTTCGTTCCCTTCAGGGTCTTTATTCAGCTTACCAAGTAAGAGAGTCTGATGGCCCAGTTTGTATCAGATTGGTCCTTCAATCACGCAGCAGCCCGTGGATTCATCAGCCCCTTTCAGGTCAGGAGGCATCTGGAAGGGGAAGGGGACAGTGTTGCTGGAAGGCAGCAGGAACTGATAGGGACACTGATTGTTCACTGCTGAGACCAGCCTCTCCAGGACACCCATGCTCAGCCCTTTGGGAGAGAACTCAGAACCTGACTTCCTTCACTTCCTTAGGTTTCTGTCCATCCCTCTCAGTGCTGAACTATAGGCAGAGGAGTGGCAGAACCTGCCCACCTGCTTCCACCACAAATATCATCCTCTTTTCACGTCAGAGCTTCAGCTCAGGAAGAGAGCTGTCGTAAATTAAGTCGAAATCTAGAAAAGGAAAATGAAGCTCCAGGGGTTATAAATGCAGTCGAATGACAGCTTCATGTAGAACAGAAACTGGGAGGAGGGAGAAGGCACTCACCCTGGGCGTGATCTGAGCTGGAAATTTTACTTCAAACAAACAAAATATGGAGTCTCCATGTACTTGAATTCATATCAAAATACGTATGCTATTGTTCCTATCCATAGTCTATCGTAAACAGTATTGTCTTGGCTGTCTTTAAAAAAAAAGCTAACATAACAAACAAAATCAAATCAATAAAAAAGGAAACAAAAAAATCGAATGTAGATTTGATGCATGAGGTTCTGTCTTTCATACCTGGAATCCACTGTTATGCCTTCTAGTTTGCATCTAAAAGTTGCTTTCAAACACTATTTCACTTCATTCAACAGTCAAGCTACATTACCATAAATAAATCCTGTGGCTCATATGGATGTTCATAATGATTTATTGTTAGCAAGAGTCTGTGTTTCCTTGAATGTAAATGCTCTTTGTTGTCAAAATGTTTTTACTTCCGGCTGGTTTCTTTCTCATATCTCTAGAATTCTCTTCAGACAATACAATGCAACACAACGTAATCCTTATTTCCCTATAGAGGTGAATGAGTTGCCTTTCAGAAATCAAGGTACCCATTCTAATTAGAAGTTTATTTTTAGACTTTCAGTGTACTTTCTACAAAGACATAGAATAAATTAGTTTTGCTTTAGCTGGATTGTTACTTTCAGTTTATTAAATAGTTTTCTACAATTAAAAAGAATGAATTAATTATTTTTCACTTCCTTGGCTTTGGTCCAATTTTAATATGACTTTCAATGAAAGTGTGGTTTGAGGAGGTTTTGACTCATTGGTTTTTGACTCATGGTGGTAGATTTATGAATGATTTAATTTGTATTACTAAAACAAAGCCTAGACTTAGAGGTAGAGTTAAATGGTGTGATCTTAATATGTCAACTTGGAACTACAGATTTTATAAGTCAGCTTTCTTCCTAGGGTTTTCTTATCCTATGTGAAGAGGCTACCTCAGCAATAGTTGCTCAGTTGATAATACCCACGTTGCCCTCTGATTCATACTTGGCCTTCCTTGGGTAAGTTGTAGGATTTGTGAGTACTCAAGCTCAAGCCATAAAAATTGTTAATTTTATAAACAGAAGATACTTAGTGCTGTGTATGTGTGTGTGTGTGTGTGTGTGCACGCGCACATATGTGTGAAGAGAAAATGAGAGAGAGAGGGAGGAAGAGAGAGACACACTTTCTTCTAGCAGGACAATAATAGGAGTTTAGTAAATATATATTTTATTACATTGCATGGAACATGAAATAACGTTTTACGTGACCAACAAGCTCACATGGGGTTTTAGACTTTGGGGGGGGGTCTATCTTTTCTCACCTATTTTCCCCCTCCCAAATTCAGTAACAATTGAGTTCATCAAAGCAGAAGGAGATCAAAATATTAGCTCATTCTCAACCCTAGAATTAGACAGACTTAACTACCAGATCACAGCCCCTCTTGCTGAGGTAGCCTCTTCACATAGGATTAAAAAACCCTAGGAAGCAAGCTGACTTATAAAATCTGTAGTTCCAAGTTAAAAACTTTGACACCTAAAAACTTGAATGAGCCTGGCTAAAAACAGATCAGAATATGTGCATCCTCCAAGCAGATGTATCCCAAAGAAAGAGAGGGTGAGAGAAAGAAGAGCCGTGTCTGTATGCTTCTTTCTCCCAAAGTCATGATTTAGGGGCCACTTATCCTTCCCTTCCACGGGAGGTAGAGAGAGTCCAGGGACACTGAGGTCTGTAGAAGTGGATCTCCCCTCACATGGTCGAAATCATCAGGAGGCTCCACCCTCACCGTCTCTTTCTAATAAGCGACTTTGTGAACTCAGGCTCTACCTTCCACTGTTTAAATTCCTGTGGTTATGCTCGCCTCCTTTCTTTAAAAAAAATTTTTTTTTTTTTTGGCCGCGCCGTGCAGCTTGTTGGATCTTCGTTCCTCAACTAGGGATTGAACCCGGACTCTCAGCTGTGAAAGCATGGAGTCCTAACCACTGGACCTCCAGGGAATTCCCTGGCCACCTTTCTGACCAAGCTTGTTTTATCTTGTTCAGACTTTCATTTGCTATTCCTTCTCCCTAAAGTGTTCTTCTCCCAGCCTTTAGCATGGGTGGCTTTTTTTTTTTTTTTTTTTTTTTTTTTTTT
>RJWK010051647.1:0-15878 GCA_004363435.1 Platanista minor | reverse complement strand
AAAACCCAAACAAACAAACAAAAAACAAAAACAAAACAAAAAATAAACAGGTGTCCTTTTCAAGGTATATTTCTTTTAGTGTCACATTTTTTGCATTTTTTTTCTTTTTGTTAGTGATTTCTGTGTACAATGGCTGCTGCTCATAGGCACAAGAAGGCTGGCCAGTGTCATGGTGACATTTTAGAACACGACAACCTTGAATGAACTACAACTGATCAGTTTTTTTTTTAAATTATAAATTTATTTATTTATTTTTGGCCTTATTTATTTTTGGGTCTTCGTTGCTATGTACGGGCTTTCTCTAGTTGCGCTGAGCAGGGGCTACTCTTCATCGCGGTGTGCAGGTTTCTCATTGCGGTGGCTTCTCTTGTGTGGAGCACGGGCTCTAGGCACGTGGGCTTTAGTAGCTGTGGCTCGTGGGCTCAGTAGTTGTGGCATGCGGGCTCAGTAGTTGTGGCTCACGGGCTCAGTAGTCGTGGCTCGCGGGCTCTAGAGCACAGGCTCAGTAGTCGTGGCGCATGGGCTTAGTTGCTCCGTGGCATGTGGGGTCTTCCCAGACCAGGGATCAAACCTGTGTCCCCTGCATTGGCAGGCAGATTCTTAACCACTGTGCCACCAGGGGAGTCCCCAGTTGATTAGTTATTGATTAGGGGTCCTCAGACCTTTTCCCCTGACTTGCTCATCAGAAAGAAGAGACCCTAGCCCACTTCCCAGCTGCTTCCCCATGAACCTGCAGTGGGCAATTCTCATGCAGACCTGAGAGGTGGGCGGGAGGAGAGGTCAAGCTGGGAGGAATCCGTGGTGGAGGGTTGAGTGGTCTTGGCTTTTGGGGTGCTAGGGTAGTCGGGAAGTTGGCGGCCCACAGTGGTGAGTAAGAGCTGGGAACCTCTTATGCATTTGGCATAAACAGGTTTGGGAGCAGACATGGTGGCCTCTGGGCTGAGTCCCAGTGCTCCTTCTCACTGGCTGGGTGACCTTGGGCATGTGGTCCTCAGCTCCCTTTTGGCAAATTGGGGATGGCAAGGGTTCCCGGCTCAGGGGGCCGCCATATGGGTCATGAGAGATAGTGCAAGGAAGATACTAGGATGGGTCTGGGCTCGAATAGGGTCTGGGATATGTGGCTTTAACCATTTCTCTTCTCCATATAATGACAATAGTAATGAGGAGGATTGTCACATGCCATCGATATGCTTTCACATTCAGTCAAACCTGTCATTAAAAATGATCAGAATGTGTAGGTGGTTCTTGAATTGACCTGTCAGTTAACCTGCAGAATCCTGACCGTGACTCAGACAACAGTCGTCAACACAGACAACAGTCGCCACGTGTCTTTGGTGTATTGATAGCCCTGTCTTTGAGTTCAGTCAAGTGGCTGAGGCTCCCCTGTCCTGTTTTTGCATAATGTACACCCACAGTGAGTCCTCTAAACTTCCCTCCAAGTGTTATGAAGACTTAAGGAGACTTAGGTGATGATCTGACCACATCAGTCCTCTGGATTTGCCTTGAAGGGTTTTACACAACCTGGTTAGGTTGAGAGCTCTGATGACTGTGCCTTTCCGGGGACGTGAACACCCGCCCGAGTTTGTAGCAACAACAGATCTCTTTCTTTTTAGGCTCACATTTCAGTGGTTCGCACAATGTTTCCTTAAACTCGGCAGTGACAGAAGCCAGCAGACATGGTAGTCTCTGGGCTGGTTGATGGATGAGGCAGTACAAGATTGTGGAGGCTGGCTCTGAGCATTCAGTGGGCAGCCCTGGGTAGCAGGCATTTGTCTTCCAGAGTGAATGGATTGACCATACAGTTATTGATTGGTGGGGGGTCCAGTCAGTTATGGTGTGATCTCATTCATTTGGTTCTTGGAGGGCAAAGACAGAGTTTAATTCCAGTCAGTGAGCAGTAGAACCCAAACTTTGACGTGGCTTCCCATCTGCTCCAGACAAGACTCATCTTCCATTTTAATTCAACATGTGTTTGTCTTTTATTTATTTATTTATTTTTAAAAAATTTATTTATTTATTTATTTTGGCTGCGTTGGGTCTTTGTTGCTGCGCACGGGCTCTCTCTAGTTGCGGCGAGCGGGGGCTGCTCTTTGTTGCGGTGCGCGGGCTTCTCACTGCGGTGGCTTCTCTTGTTGCGGAGCACAGGCTCTAGGTGCATGGGCTTCAGTAGTTGCAGCATGCAAGCTCAGGAGTTGTGGCTTGCGGACTCTAGAGCACAGGCTCAGTAATTGTGGCTCACGGGCTCTAGAGCGCAGGCCCAGTAGTTGTGGTGCATGGGCTTAGTTGCTCTGCGGCATGTGGGAATCTTCCTGGGCCAGGCATCGAACCCGTGTCCCCTGCATTGGCAGGCGGATTCTTAACCACTGCGCCACCAGGGAAGTCCCTGTCTTTTCTTGAATGTGATCCACTGTCATCCAGCATTTAATTCCACATTCACAGTCTTATATTTACCTCTCTGTTTCATTTGAAGCAACTTAAATGTGGGAAATATCCTCATCTATAAAAAGGGAACACCATTTTAGAGATGGTCCCAGAAAGGGGGCCTGCCTTTTCCTCTGGACCCCTGGATTTCAGTGGGACCATCATTGGTGGGAAGCTTGGGCACTGGGGCAGAATAGGCCTGCAGGACAGGACACTGCCCCACTGGGCACCACCCAGAGTGGCCTCACATCACTGTTGCTGAAGCCCTCTCTCTGCAGAGAGCTCTCGCCCTCCCAGGATGAATGACACTACCCTAGGGATAATCACACAGGTCCTTACTTTCTAGAGAGTGTGTCTGGTCTCTCCTGGGGCTGCAGGTCACTCCTGGGCTGCTCCTTCCTGCACTGTCCATATCCCTGGCTGGCACCAAGAATGCTCCTGTTGGGAATTTGATGGTGTCTCTGAGAGCTGGATCCCCAGGCTTGGTGTGTTCTCCATCACCACGGAGTAAGGAATAAACGGCCTGTCCTTGGGGCACCACACCTGGCCCCTTCGGCTCCCCCACCGGAGCTCACTTCCCCTCCCAATCACGTCTCTCACTCGTGAAATGTGGGAGTTGGGCTAGGACTGTCTCTCCCTCTGGGACCCCTGATGGTGAAGAGTCTGGCTTTGAGCCGATACCACCATGAGACACGGGGCTAGGTGCCTCTGGACTTCTCCGGTCCTCTCATGGAGCTAGGAGGCTGCCATCGTTGACCCATTTCACAGAGGTGAGGACCGATGCTCAGAAGAGTTAAAAATCCTGCTGACATGACAGGTAAAGGGACAGGTGGCCCGATTACCCTTCAGCCCCGCGGCCCCTCTCAGGAAGCTCCTGCTGTCCTGTGGGGACCGAGCTGGCCTAAGACAGAAACTAGAGCCCCTCAGCTTGGGGCCTCCATTGCATCTGGCCTGGAAGGAGACCCCACGTGGTTTCCTCCAGAGTGGACCCCTCCACCCCCTGGCCATCCTTCCGGGGACACGGCTGTGAGAGCCTCCCACAACCCTCCCCGTGGTCCTCTATGGGAAGAAATGAAATGTCCTTGTTATGGAATAATTGATAAAAAATAAAAGAATGCCTGTTTAGATGTAATTATAAAATGGGCCTACATGAATCTCCCTCTCAATTTAAGGAACATATCCGACCATTTCATAAAATGAAATCCACCAGACAGCCTCCAGGGTAGACAGCTGGGGATGGGTCCCTGGTTCTGACGTGGGGGATGGGGCCCCGGTTCTGACGTGGGGGATGGGGCTCTGGTTCTAGGCCGCTCCTGGCCCGGCACTGGCTGTCCTTCCTCTTGTAGCTCTGGGTGTCCAGTGAGCAAGTTGGATCCAGCCTCAGACAGGTTGGGCCACCTGTTCAGCCACGGTTTTCCCCACGGTCTGACGTATGTCCAGCCACCACCTCCTTTTTCCTTTTGGCCTCCTGGAAACTCGGAGCCCAAGGAGCGTGACAGTTCAGGAGCTAATGGAGGTATTATGGCGCCTGCTGCTTCTTTCTGGTCCAGCTATGCTCTTTGACTTTGTTTGTGTCTTGGTTTTGTGCTAATTAAAAAGGACTGGAGGGCAGGCGGGAGGGTGGGCACGCACCTGTTAGGTTCTGGGGCACCTCCCTTCCCAGGAACCCCAGCAGGTTTCCTGGGGGAACTTAGGAGGATGGGGAGCAGCGCTGGGCCTGCCCTTTCTGCACCCCAGGGAGGTGGGACTCGTTAGTGCCAGCAGGACGCAGCCCCCTGCTCTGTGTGGTCCTTCCTGGTCCCTCTCTGGTCCCTGCAGGGCCCTGGCAGGCAGCCCTCAGCCAGAGCCCGCGTCCCTGCCCTGAGCGCAAGCCTACGTGCTGTCACTGAGCCCTCTGCTCCGCTGTGGGGCTCGGCCCCTGGCTCCTGTGCTGCAGCCCTGAGACTGTGCTCCCAGCCACCCCTCCTGTCACCACTCCTCCGCCTGCGTCAGGCCAGTGGCAGGGAGGGAGCAAGGCGCGAGGAGGGAGCTGCTTCTGCAAGGAGAAGCTGGCCGTGCCCCTCTGCAGCACAGTGAGTTCCTCCCCAGAGGGATCTGCAGGGCCTCCACTTGCACTTGGCACCGAGTCTGTCCCTGGCGTCTCTTCTCTGTTTGCCCGTGTCCTCGCTTGGTGGCGATGGGGCAGTGAAAGTTACGTGGAGCACTGAGCCCTGACCCTTGCCCCTGCCCTCTGCTTCCTGGGGGCGGCCACTGCCCGAGCTGAGGACCTCTGCCCATCAACCCCTCTGGGGACATCAGACTCGATTGTGAAAGCACTGTCTCCACCCTCCTGCCCTGCGGACGCCTCCGTCCCTTCCTTCATCAGCCTCGGGGTTACATATGGTTCAGACCAGCCTATGCAGCTCAGAATTCTGAGTATTTGGTGACGAATAAGCACAGACATAATCTCAGTGTGAACAAAACCTTGCTTCTCATAGTTGAGCTTGGGGGTTACCTTAGTTTCCTAACTTAAGAGGGGCGTGTATTTTCTAGTAATTCATCGTAATCGCTGCTCACCTGTAGGAGCATTAAGAAAAGAATTCTTAAGGTGGGCAATCCTAAAAAAATTCTTAAGGTGGGCAGTCCTGATAATGAATTTGTTTTCTGGTATTCTCGTTCTGGAAGGGAACAGTGTCTTGATGGCTGTCTGACTTTGGGAAGATTTCTTTCCCAGAGTCTTATTTCTCTGAATGGTGCTGTGGTCCTGGGTGGTTACTGTGTTTGGTGTGGGCTTGTGGGGAAGTTGCGTTTCAGGGGCCAATCCCTGCCTGGTGCCCAAATACAAGGATTGAGTGCAAAGCTGATATTTATTTAGCACTTATTACCTGCTAGATGCTGTTCTTAGCTCTGCACGTGTTTCCTTATTGAATCCTCCCAATACCTCCACTTTCCAGATGAGAACACTGAATAATGGAGAGGTAATTTCTGAAGGTCAGACAGCTGGGACCTCACCTAGGCGTTAGGATTCCAAAGCAGGTGCACATCACCCCTGCACCCTGCCATCCGGGCGTTGAGTGAATGAATGAATGAGTGAACAAATGAATGCCTTTATATTTGAACTGGATGTGGGTAGCTGTTGCCTTCCAATTTTTTTTTTTTTTTTTTGTGGCTCTGCCCCGCAGCAAGCAGAATCTTAGTTCCCTGACCCGGGATCGAACCCATGCCCCCTGCAGTGGAAGCATGGAGTCTTAACCACTGGACGACCACTGGACGGCCAGGGAAGTCCCTCAAAAAGTTTTTAAATGTATCTTTAACTTCATTTTCCTGGAGAAACAAACACAGAATGTACAGAGAAGTTTCAGCTGATCTCCTTACTGGAGCCCCCTCCCCAGTCCCCAGCCTGGCGGTGACATTTGTGCACTGCCACCAAGCCCCGTGCTTCCTTGTGAATCTGGCTCTGATTATGTAACGAGCCTTTTGTTCCTTTTTATAAGACCTTTCACAACGCAAGTTTCGGGGCTGGTCAGCGTGGCTGGGACCAGCACACAGGTCCGGCAACTCTGGGGAAGCTGGCATCCTTGATGTGTCCTCAGGCCCTGCTGAGTTCCTGGTATGGCATTCACTAAAGGTCTTTCATTCTTTGCTCTTCACCCGAAAGCCAGAGGGGGCGAGGGGAGGTGGGAAGCGTGGGTGCAGCCTTCACCTGCTCCAGCCCAGGGATCCCAGTGCCACCCTTTACCCCGTGAGCGGGAGCGGGGACAGCGCCCTGGTATGGTCGGCAGTGTGCCTGGAGAGGAAGGCCTCTGCTCCGGTTCCTCATCTTGCGGGGATCTCATCAAACGCTTCCACGGGGTGATCTGGAGGATCCTGTTGGTGAGAATGTGTGTCACCATAGCCAGTACCTGGGTGGGTGCAGCATATGAGTCCCACCCAGCCAGTGAGCAGAATGCACATTTGATGGTCTGTGGGGACAGGCTGTACTTTATGGTCACTGGGTTGTCTGAAGTTGGTGCTTCACCACCTGGCTGTTCAATGGAAAATTTCTTCCTAATAACCAACCACCGCCCCCCTTTCATTGATTCCATATGTTATAACCTTGTGGCGGTGTAGAAAGTTGCTACTCTTCAGCTGCTATTCTTTTAGATGATGAGTCTGTTTAAGCCACTTAAATAGTAAATGTACCCCATTTATTTATTTATTAAATATATTTTTAAATAAAATTATTTATTTATTTATTTATGGCTGTGTTGGGTCTTCGTAGCTGCGTGCAGGCTTTCTCTAGTTGTGGTGAGCGGGGGCTACTCTTCGTTGTGGTGCGTGGGCTTCTCATTGCAGTATTTTCTCTTGTTGCAGAGCGTGGGCTCTAGGCATGGGGGCTTCAGTAGTTGTGGCACGTGGGCTTAGTAGTTGTGGCTCGCGGGCTCTAGAGTGAAGGCTCAGTAGTTGTGGCACACGGGCTTAGTTGCTCAGCGACATGTGGGATCTTCCCAGACCAGGGCTCGAACCCATGTCCCCTGCATTGGCAGGTGGATTCTTAACCACTGCGCCACCAGGGAAGCCCTCTCTGTTCTCTTTTAATAAAAGAAGTTTGTGTCGGCATGCAAATGTCATGGTGGTCACTGTGCTCTCTTGAAAGATAGCCACATGACGGCAGAATTGCTATTGTTATGTCTGTTTCAAATATGAAAATAACCCCATTAGGAAAATAAATGAGTTTTAATAATTTGAAAAATATGTTAAACAAGAGAGCCCCCGGGCAGGTCATCTAGTTCTTTATCTGGTGGATGGCTCACTCCTCTCTGTTTCGGATCCGTGGACTCGGGGTTTGCAGGGCTGCGCCAGACCTTCTAAGCGCTGGATCCAAAGCTGTCATTTTATTAGGGAGGCCAGTGACTTCATTGGGGTCCCAGGACTACATAGTGGTCTAAGCAGATGAGCTTTGGGCACCTTTAAGGAGAAGCAGCCCCTCGAGCAGCCCAGGCTTTGTGGGTTACCTTTCGTATGTTTAACCTTTAGCATGGATTCCACCTGTGTCTCTTCCCTTTGCCCTTATTTTTCTTAGCACATTTAGAAGTTGAGAGCTGTGATAAGCATGTGCCAAAGGGGACGCAGGTGAAGGAGGCTGGGCAGGGCACAAGCAGGTGGGGACGGTGCCGCATCGCCCTGGAGACCAGGAGAAACACGGGAGGTGCTGTGCTGCTATCACCCAGGGCTGTGGCAGAGGTCTACGGAGAGCAGTGGTGGCCTGCAGCCCTCAGCCTCCGAAGGCTCCCCAGGAAGGCTGGCGGACAGCTCTCTTCTTACAAAACAGCAAGAGAAAAGGCGTTTTCTGGGGGCCAGGGGTCTACAAGTAGAGAGGCTTCTTTAGACTTCCACGAGCTCAGGATGCAGGGTTTCTCATGAGCAAGGGACTGTCTTTAAGAAACTTTTGTACGTTGGTTCTCATGAAATATACTGTGGCGATAAAGGGAGACTCTGGCTTTTTAGCCCCAAAAGTAGATAAATTCTTTGCTTCCAAGTAAAGACTCACAGAGAGACATCACATGTCACCTTACTGACAAGCACGGTGTTTGGGCATGGTCAGGCTCCTTCCACTGGGCATGGAGCATGCCCCTCGCTATCTGCTCATGGCAGAGCTCCCCAGGCATCCAGGGGGCTTCTATCCAGCGTATCCGGGGTCCCGTCCCCTGCGTATCATCTTCTTGGTTCCAAATACAGCCCCAAAATGAAGTTTTCTCCCGTTGCAGGATTTCATGCACATCAAATCTCTGAAACTGGCTTAGAAGTGGTGACTTGATCACGGTTTCTCTATCCTCCTAGGCGTAGGGCTAGACTAGCTCCCCGGGGAAAAGCCCCGCTACCTTCACTGATTCCAGTCTGACCCAGGGACAGGCTGAGCAGGATGGGCTGTGGACCGTCGGGGGCTGGGGGATCGAAAGAGTCCAGAATTTTGGTGTCAGAAGTTGCTACTGCATCTTAACTGTGTGATTCTAGACGCCTA
Source organism: Platanista minor (assembly GCA_004363435.1). NCBI lineage: Eukaryota > Metazoa > Chordata > Mammalia > Artiodactyla > Platanistidae > Platanista > Platanista minor. The sequence continues at coordinate 7,477 of RJWK010051647.1, read as the reverse complement.
ATAGTACTTGCATCTCAACTGTGTGATTCTAGACGCCTAATAGTACTTGCATCTCAACTGTGTGATTCTAGACGCCTAAGAGTACTTGCATCTCAACTGTGTGATTCTAGACGCCTAATAGTACTTGCATCTCAACTGTGTGATTCTAGATGCCTAATAGTACTTGCATCTCAACTGTGTGATTCTAGACACCTAATAGTACTTCTGAAAGTTTTTCCCCAAACCGTGAAGTGAGGAGAGTCACATCTCCGTCCTGGGGTTCCTGCTGGGAGCCAGGTGGCTGACCACGAGTGGGTCTGCTTCCTGACCTCGGTCACCTGTGGCCTCTTACAGGACAGTGCTGGTGGAACACTGCTGCCTTCCACAGTGAACCCCGGGGGGCTGCATGGTCGATGGACCCAGGTCCTGTCGCCCCAGGCACGGCTGGCTGCTGTGGGGTGCAGGGGCAACACAGCAAGGAAAGGAGGCAGGGGCTTTCTCTCCAGCCTCTCGGGGGCCCTGACTCACCAGAGGACCTCCCTTTTTCATCCTAGAGATCCCCTCCTCACTTTTCCCCCCCTGCACCTGTTCTGGCTGCACTGGTTCCCTTGCTGGTCCCTGAGATGCAGACAGTCCCACCGCAGGGCCTTGGCACTGGCCACGCCCCCCTGAGTGGCATCCCCTTCATGTGATGTCCCTCAGCCCACCTCCACGCTAGGCTTCTTCTGTGCCCTCCTCCCCGCGTGCTCCTCACCTAAGGAGTGCCAGGAGCCTCACCGGCAGGCTGGGGTGAACAGTTGGTATGTGGCAGTTCCAGTCCCTGTCATCCAGTTAGGTGATGGGGGCAGGTACTGGAAGGCATAGAGGGCCTGCCTTCCAGGAGTTCGTTCTTTATTGACAAACTTACACTTACGGATGGTGTCAGCTTGTCCTAAATGGGTGTGTGTTACTTCAGTGTAATTTGGCAAAGGCCACAGCTCAGGCTGCAGGTGAAACTGAGAAATGCTGGGAGAGTAGGCCGAGGCCTGGCCTTCTGATTGTATTGCTTGTACGTATGTATGTATTTGTTTAATTATCTTTCATGCGTGTATGTGTGTATGTATGTTTCTATCATCTCTCTGTCTACCTAATCCTATCATGTATCTATCACTTATCCAATCTATTTATCTACCTATCTACCATCTAGCTATGTATTTATCATCTATCTAGCTTACATCCATCATGCAAAGGGTGGTGGAGCTCAGGACTTGCTGGCAGTGAGGGCTGGCTCGGACCCTCTGTGAAGCTGCTGAGCCTTGAGGCTGCTACGGGGAGTGTGGGTGCTACCCCTCCAGGCCCACCCTCACTGCCCTCTTGGGGCCTGGTGTTTCCCAAGGCCCGGAAGCTGCCCAGCTCTGTGCCTTCTGGAGCAGGAAGTATCTCGTGCTCCTGTGCTAATTCTGGGGGAATTACAGAGCAAAACTAAAACGGTTCTCTTGGACCTTCAAGTCAAACCAGGAGAGAGTATGGAAGGATGGGGCTTTTGGGGGAGTCTCTGTGGCCCCCTTGAAACTCAGCTTCTGTGTGTCAGGAATGACAAGGGAAGTTCCCTCTCCGGCTAAGCAGTGAGGAGGGGGCGGCCTGGTGGCCGGCAGCTTTGCCTGGTCACGTCAGTGCCGGGACGTCAGCAGGTGGGGTTGGTCCGCAGGGCCCCCGTGGCCTTCCCTCCCTCCAGGGTATTGTCTTCTCTCCTGCTTTGCTTTGTCACGTGTGTTCGCACAGCCCGGAGTTTGCGGAGTGAAAATGCAGAGAAGTTTGTAAATATCGGAAGGCAGCATCAATCCCTTTGTGCTGGTTGATAGTTGAGAGCAGTGGTCTCCAGTCAGCTCTGAGTACTCACCCCCAGGGCTGAGACCTACTTATGTTTCATTGTAATGGAGTGTAATAGGATGCAGTACATTATGTTCACTTATTTATAAATTATGTACGTGTCTCACATTGCAGATATGTTGTGTGCATTCCTTATACACACTCACAGGATAAAACAAAATGGAAAATGTTGCACGAATTGAAGGAACGGTACACGGCGCCGTGTGTCTCCCACCACGGACAGTGGTTCTCAGACATGGTGCTGAGTGCAGTCACCTGGTTAGCTTAAAACCAGCTTCAAGCCAGCTGGGCGGGATTCTGATGCTCTGCCGAGACAGGTAGTCGAGTCCTAAGGGAGGTGAGGTCCTTGGGAGGGAGGACAGGCTGGATGGCCCTGTGGTCAGGTCCTGTGACAGCGCTGTTGCTGTCATAGGTCACGGCCTCTCCAGGCCCACACATGTGTCGCCGTCTGCAGGGTAGCGCGGTTTATCTAACGTAACTGAGGCGCGTGGTTGACCTCTTAGGCTGTTGTCTATTTTTTGCTGTTACACACATCACAGCGCAGTGAGCGGCCCTGTCCATAGAGACTCACGGACTTTTCCAGTAATTTCCTCAGCGTCATTCCTCACGTTGCTAAGTCACGTGCTTCAGACCTTTTAAGGGCTTTTTATATTTATGGACAAGGTGTTTTCTAAAATGCTGAGTCAGTTTACATTTCACCAATACTTAAAAAATATATTTGATGCAGCGGGCAGGGAGGAGCTCACAGAAGGCAGTAAACGAAGGAGCCTCCTGAGAGGAAGGCATTCGGGGAGATGAGACGGGGACGTCTGGGCTCTCCTCCCCCTCTGCCATCTTCGACAAGACCTCACACCTCTCGGAGCCTCGGTTTCCCCGCTTCTGAAATGTTGGGATAATTCCTTCTCACAAAGTTGCTGGTTCCATCTCCTGATAGAGTGTATATATAGCCTTAGAGTATAACATAACCTTTACAACACACACACACACACACACACACACACACAGGGAAGGGTTATGTAAACTGTGAAGTAATTATAACCTGAGGTTTTTTTATTCCCTGTTGGATAAGCTTTTTAAAAAAAAGAGTGGAAAAAATTGAGAATTCTCTCAAAGTCATTAACTGGTTCTTTCAAGTAAATATCAATACTAACAATAATGATAGTAATAATGGCCGATGTTGACTGAGCGCCTTCTGTATACCAGGACACGCAGGACAAGTGTTTACATGTGCTGGGACTGCTTACCTTGCCCTGACGGGGGATTGTTGTGCTGTCCCACGTGGGAAGCCATCCTGCTGTTGGTTAATGGAATTGTGTCACTTGAGATCTGGAGTCTTAGGGCCAAGATGACCTGATAAGCTGTCGACCCTCCCGGATGATAAGATGAGCCAGTAGTTCAAGGGTCTGACTTACCATTTATGATTAAACAGAGGATCAGGCTCCCATCCTTCCTTCTCGGTGAGGTTTGCGATGTGCGGGCTGGCAGGACAGGGGACTTGAGAATGAACCTTGTTTTGTCATTTGCAGACTCCGGGGGCATCCTCACTGTGCTGTGACAAGCCATCCAGGTGAGTGTCCATCACCGAAACTCCTTCGTGTGCCTCTGGCCTTGGGTCAGATCTCACAGAGGAAGCCTGGGCATGGTGTTATTTTATTCTGTAGTAATCTTAATGTTGTTTTCATTTTTAAAGATAAATGCTCAAAGGTGATAAATATCATGTTCATGTCTCTTTCTGGATGTAATCTCCCAGCATTAGAAACGCTGGTTGTGGAAACATTCAATAAATAATTGTGTAGCTGTGATTTGATTGTGAAACCTAACACTGGGGGGAGTTCCAGAATTGACTGTATCACAGGGGATGAGCTCTTTATTGTTTAATACCAGTGTCAAAAAATGTGATTTGATTTTTTTAAAGTAAACAAAACCCTTTTACATTCATGTCTGATGCATAAGGCAGAAAAGAAAAATCTTGGTGATTGTTTGAATTTGAATAAACCAATTAAAAGATACATTTATGATACTGGGTATCTGAAGATATTGTTTCTCCTAGGCGTGATATTGGCATTGTAGATATTTCTAAAAATATCTTTGTCTTTTAGAAATAAATGCAAAAATATTTATAAGTGAAATGACATATAATATCTGGGATTGCTTCAATGCAATCAAAGTGATGGAGGAGGTAGCAGAGAGTATGGATGGAAAAAGGTTGGCTCTGTGTCAGTTTTGAAGTTGGATGATTGGGTGCCTGGAAGTTTGTTAAAACCATTTGGTGTATTTTTAAAATTTTTTCAGAATTAGGCGAGAAACACATGTAGCAAGAGTAGTAAACCAACAGCAACTACAAACCCATAAAGCTGGTGGTGGGGAATTTGATGGACTAAAACTGCTCTCCCGTGACTATCCTGCACCCTTCTGTAGTTTCACTGTGGGCTGTCACTGTCTTGGGCTTGACCCTGGCACCTCTCCGCTGGATGTTTTACCTTCCATCCCTGACACCACCCGCAGTCCTAGGGCCCTCTCCTGGGAGGGGCTCTGGGGCCCGTGGTCCCCAGAGCACTGTGCTAGTGATGAGGGAAGCAGAGTCTGGATGCTGTGTGCAGGAAGCATTATCCTGGGCTCACCGGGCTCCGGGCTCTCCCCACACCAGCAGCCCTCCCCTCTGCTGGCTTCATTGCTTGGCGTTCTTACCCTCGTCCAGGCCCCATCCTCCCATACCTGATGCCCGCCGTTGTCCGCACGCCCTGGGTTAACCCACACGCAGTCTCAGCAGAGCCTGCGCACAGCCTTCCCAGAGATGCTAACACTTGCCTCCCAGCTGCTGAGATTCCCTCCCAGCTCATCCCTCCTGCAGGGCAGGCCAGCCTCCCACCTGGGCCCGCGGGCCCTCCACACCTGCCCCAGGATGCTACATGCAGACATGACGAGTCACTTGCAGGTGTCTCCCAGTGTTGGCCTCTGCTCTGCCATTCCCGTCTCATGGGATTCTCCCCTGCTGCCTACTCCTGACCTGATACCCAGAGCAAGGAAGGCTCCTCCCTCCAAGGTCCAGGCTCTCTGAACCGACTCCCGCCCGCTGAGGCCCTCCCTCTGCAGGCTTTCCATCAGGGCTGCTGCTCTGCCGTGAGCCTCTCTTCCTCTGTGTATTCCCTGCTTGTAGCTTGTAGTGCCCCAGTCATGACCATTAAGGAAGTTGAGATGTGTGCCCTCCTGGGATGGGACACAGTAAATTCCCAGATGCCTGTAATCAGGTCCAGGTGTGAACAGTGAGTGAATATCCCTCGACTTCTGCTGCCCTGGCACTTGGCCCCTCCCCTGACAGCCTGCCGCGTGTCTCCCAGGCCTGCAGGGCTGAGCCCCGCCATGGAGGACGGCCGCGAGCTGGACCTCACCTACATCACCGAGCGCATCATTGCCGTGTCCTTCCCCGCGGGCTGCTCCGAGGAGTCGTACCTGCACAACCTGCAGGAGGTGACGCGCATGCTGAGGTCCAAGCATGGGGACAACTACTTGGTGAGTGGGGACGCTGAGCGTGAGGACGGTGAGGGGACACCGAGGGTGGGGACGTTGGGAGACACTGAGTTTGCTGAAACTTGACGAAGGCACCGACATGTGGGGACTGAGGAGCTTGCGGGCGGGAAGGCAGGCGGGTCCCTCTGCAGCTCAGCGCCCTTGGGGGCCTGGTGGATGGGGAGAGGTGCCGGGAGGGGGATGCACCACACGGAGGCCACACTGGCTGCCGCGGCGCACAGCCCGCGGTGGTCTGGGGCGTCCGGGCTCCGCACTTGCACCCCGAGGGCCACCGGCTTCTGCCCCAGCTGCCGGGGTTGGCGTCCCCATCTCCAAAGCCCTGTTCCTTCCCTCCGGCTGAAGTGAATCAGGGGACGGAGGGTGGGCATCCAGAAGCCGGCGTCTGTCCCGGCCGCATTGCAAACACACGTGAGGTTGTCGGATGGAGCCCCCAGTTGAGGAAAAACGTGGAAGACCAGAGTCTTCCTGGACGACCTCCTTTGCTCCTTGCCCTCGCATGTTCCCTCCGTGCCAGTGCCCGTCCCGCAGGGTGGCCCTGCGGCTCCGTCTTCCACTCTTTGAGTTAAATGACAGCATCTCACTCCTCTCCAGACCCGCGCCTGTAAGGCCTCTTTATCTCCGTGAGGCAGGTAATCTTTACCCTAAACGACAAGGTAGTTATTGTCATCCTTATCAGTCTCCTCAGATGACTAGAAGGGCTGGGCGGGTGGCCCTGGAAGCAGAGCAGGGGGAGGTGACCTCCGGGTGGCTTCCAGCAGCCACTGTGCGGCCCAGCGGCCTTTCCCGCTGACGCCCGCCCGCCCGTCCGTCCTCAGCATGGCCTGGTGACAGGCAGGGAAGGCGGGGTCCAGCCCCTGAGATCACCCCGGCCCGTCCTCGCTCCCAGAGCCGCCAGCCCTGCAGGAACGGTGTCCCCGTCCTGACACCTGGCCCAGGATGGGGGTGGGGGTGGGGTCCCTCCACGCCGGCCAGAGGCCCCCTTGCAAAATGGCTCACCTTGTTTGGGGACAGGGGCCTTTCTGAACAATTTGAAGAGGCACACCTGTGTGTCTTCCATGGCTCCCGAGCTCAGAACCCGGGGTGAGTGCATCTCCTCCCCCGTGTACGTCTGAATCGTGTGCCCTGACAGGTGCTTGTGGGGACAGAACACCTCCCTGCCCACAGATGTCTTGTCAGGCCACAGGCGCCGGCCCTCTGAAGAAGCTTCTAACGGGGCCTCCGGTCCCCAGGTGTAGGAGACAGCTTGTTCTGGGGTAGAGGAGCCATGGGCCCTCACCCAGGAGCACCCCTCCTCTCGGCTTTCCACAGTGTCCATCTCCGGAGAGAGGAGGATGGGGAGCCCCTTCTGCTCCAGTGTTGCCCTAATTTCTTCCTTTCCTCGAGGTGTGGTCAGGTTCCACAGGCAGCTCTGCTAGTCCGTGAGCGCATGGGTCTCTGGGCTGCCTCAGGGTGTCAGGGCCTGGGCTCCCTGAGGACCAGGTGCCCTCTTTCCCGCACCTCCTTCCTCTGAGGGAGCCCATGCTTTCTGGGGCCAAGTCCAGTTCCGTAGGATCTGTATGCTGTCATTATTTGTTTATTTTGTTTGCTTTTCATTCCGTGACAATTACGTGTCTGTACATTTCAATCTTTTATAATCCTCTGTATCTAGAAGGCAAATAGCGTGTGGGAATGCAATTGTACCCTCTTTGATCTCTGAGGGCAACCATTAGTCTAACAGCTTCTTCCTTCCCCTTTGTAGGTGTTAAACCTTTCGGAAAAGAGATATGACCTTACAAAGCTTAACCCAAAGGTATGGCTCTTAGCCCTGTATAGTCTGAGTTTTGTTAAATGTCCACGATACTTATCCTGCTTGTGCAAAAAGGGTTTGTAGCAGCTCTTTGTGGAATATGACTTAATGAGGGGTATTAGGAACTGTTCATATCCACGGCTTAGTTTTTTTTATGAACACTTTTTAGTTTGAAATAGTTATAACGTCACAGGAAAATGCAAAAATAATACAGGGAGATCCCACATACCCCTGACCCAGGCTTCCCCAGTGGTACTGTCTTGCATAACTTGTAGTAAAATATTAATGCCAGGAAGTTGACATTGGTACCATCCA
>RJWK010051646.1:0-15876 GCA_004363435.1 Platanista minor | reverse complement strand
CATATATATGGAATCTAAGAAAAAAAGAAGCGTCGTGAAGGGCCTGGGGGCAGGACAGGAATAAAGACACAGACCTACTAGAGAATGGAATTGAGGATATGGGGAGGGGGAAGGGTAAGATGTGATAAAGTGAGAGAGTGGCATGGACATATGTACACTACCAAACATAAAATAGATAGCTGGTGGGAAGCAGCCGCGTGGCACGGGGAGATCAGCTCAGTGCTTTGTGATCACCTGGATGGGTGGGATGGGAAGGGTGGGAGGGAGGGAGACGCAGGAGGGAGGAGATGTGGGAACATATGTGTATGTATAATTGATTCACTTTGTTATAAAGCAGAGACTGACACCATTGTAAAGCAATTATACTCCAATAAAGATGTTAAATAAATAAATAAATAAATAAATAAATAAATAAATAAATAAAATGAAGTCTATTTAAAAATTGATAGCAAGCTATTGACCAAGGCTATTAAACGTCATTCAGAATCAAACTGGGTCATTCTTTTTTTCCAGTGTGACTATGAGTTGCCTTAAATTGGAAGATCTTGTGTGCTTTTACCTGAGAAGGAAAAAGAATTGTGCAAATCCCTGCCATCGGGAGAGAGTTTGAGGGGGAGGCCGAGGAAGCCTGAGCATATTCCCCAGGCGGCATGTCTAACCCTTGCCAGAGCGATAGGCAAACTTCCCGCCTCCTTGCACCCCCAGGGCCACAGGGACCCCCGTCCCAATCCTCGCCTGACCTCTCCCACCCTCTCCTCCGCCAGGTCACCCATGACCAAATCTTGATGGTTGGAGGACCTCTGGGGTCGAGGACCGCACGCAGCCACGGGGCCATCTGGACACCCACCAGTGCAGGTATCAGATAGGGACTTCTTTGCTGGTCCTAGGGCTTTCAGATTGTTTTTTGTTGGGTTTTTTTGCGGCACGCAAGCCTCTCACTGTTGTGGCCTCTCCCGCTGCGGAGCACAGGCTCCGGATGCGCAGGCCAAGCGGCCAAGGCTCATGGGCCCAGCCGCTCCGCGGCATGTGGGATCTTCCCAGACTGGGGCACGAACCCGTGTCCCCTGCATCGGCAGGCGGACTCTCAACCACTGCACCACCAGGGAAGCCCTCAGATTGTATTTTTGAAATTTGTCAAAGCAATACCTTCCTGGGAGCAAGGGAGGGAAATATTCAGGTCTATTTACCAGTCCAGGCACTTGGGCCCATCCCCTCTCATTCATTCCTGGACCAACAGTGATGTTCCTCAGCAAGGCAGACGCCTAACCAGGCTTTGGGACCTTAATTATTTGTCGGTGAAAATAATTAAAGGACGTGACATTGCATCCTGCTGTTTTATTTACAACGTGATTTTTCCAGGATCACTGCATAAACCCTCACAGCCATCCTGTCCCATAAGCAGTGTCATTACCCCCTTTATATACGAGGAGATGGAGGCTCAGAAAAGCTAACACCCCAGGTCATGGGACGGGGTGGCAGGGGCCTTGGGTTCAACCCTCAGGTCTTCTTTTGGTACCAGGAGCACCCCTGGGCCACTCTCTTCAGCTCTAGGAGCTCCAACTATTTGAAAGCAAGAATCATCTTGTTTTTAGATCCAACCACATCCCACAGCCGAAGAACCCACGAGGTAGCACAATCATTCCGGTATTTTGGTCTTCATTGGAGCAAATGTGGGTGCAGTTAATAATATAAGAGCCAGCACTTAACAGGCCCCCAGGGCTAACTGACCACATTAGAACGAGTGTAACACAGGTCCAGTCTGAAAATGTATTTGTAAGTTTTGCCTACACCAACGGCCAAAAAAAAAATCAATTCTATCTTATTGTTTATTATGGAAACATGGCAGCCATGTAAAAAACAATAGGAAGACAGGCAGAGGCAGTGAATTTGTTTAAATAGAATTGAAGATCCACTGCCTGCTTGGAAACAAAAGCCTTCTGAGCAAAATGATCTATAAATAAAAGAGGAATAACTACCATGTGTTATAAATGATGCCTTTCCTGCCCTGTGTATCATAAAATGCTTCCTGGAATCTTACAAAATCCAGCCTGGCAGGAATATAATGAAGAGGAGAATGGCCAGAATCAGAGGGACGTGTGGAGGCCTGTGTGGCCACTGGAAAGCAGCCAGGCTCCTGGCTTTGTGAAGGTTTGTGATCCTTAATAAACAGCGTGGCAATAAACCCAGTTAGAATGTAATCCGTGTGGCAGGACCAAAATTAGTATCATACCGTCTATCACCGCTGATTTAATCTCACTGAGAATGAGGGGGGAAAGGACTTTCTGACATGAGAATGAATTTTTATGAACCACGCACATTTCCTGACATTTTAAGGGGAGAAAAAGATGTGCCATGCAATGCAACATATTTACTTAAGGAGTAAATGCCTGAATTTTTCAGTAAGATGGATCTAAATGAGCGAAGGCTGGAACAAGTGGGCCATAAATATGACGAGCAGCTGGGTGTCCATAATCAGAGCACCCATCACCCAGTAATCAGAGCACACATCACCGCCAGTGGTGAGATCAGAAAGAGAAACCTTGCACGTAGAACCCGGGACTCACCTTTGTCCACGTTTGATGGATTTCCTGATAATTCACGTTAAGACTCAGCCTGTCCAGGAAAGCAGAGAGGAAAAGGAAAAAGGCTTTACTTGTCACATTTCAATAAAGACAAATGATTCAGAGGTCACAAAACTGGCAGAAATGGGAAATGAGAAAGGTGCTCCATGAATTACTGGGGGGACCTCTTTTAAGTACCTCTTAACTGACTGTATTCTCAATATATTCCCCCATTCATTTGTTTTACTTTTTAAAATAATATAACAAATGCAGAATTACTTAAGAGAATGCTGTCGACTTGAAATACAAGCAAGTACATTGGAAATTTTTTATTTTCTAAAGCACTTTGAAAAATAAAAGAAACCAATGAAAGTAATTTTAATAATACATTCTATGTGACCCGATGTATCTAAAGTTGTATTTCAATAAGTCATTGACACAAAAAATATTGATGAGGTCATTATACTCTTTTCACCATACCAAGCCATCAAATCCAGTGTGTGTTTTCCACCACCCGCTCACCTCAGGTCGGATGGGCCACATTCCAAGTGTTCTGTGGTCACACGTGGCCAGGGGCTGCCATCCTGTACAGCAGAGAATTCAAATCTCTGTCTAACTGGGTTCTAGAAATCAAATGTTCTAAATAGAATTTTATTATAAAATGTATTCTATGCTACAAAATTATTTTCTTGGCAATTAAGATGAAAAGAGAGCAATTTTGTGGGATGGGGGCATTATTTTAGGTCAAATACAAGTATATTTGACATGTATATTTAAAGAGACATGTCTTATTCCTAAATGTTTTGATTGGATGATCTCCTATAGATCAAATAAGAGTCATAGTTCTCAACATTTAGGAGTTTGGGAAGAGTTAGAGGATTATTAGTGGAATAATTCCAATCTGCTTTTAACAAAACATAGAGTTTTTAAAAAGCTGAAATTCATAATATTAATAATAACAACAACAATCTAGTGAATAGAACAAAACAGAAACATATTCACAGATACAGAGAACAGACTAGTGGGCACCAGTGGAGAGGGGTAAGATAGGGGTAGGGGATTAAGAGGTACAAACTACTATGTATAAAATAAATAAGCTACAAAGATCTATTGTACAGCACAGGAAAATATAGTCAATATTTCATAATAACTTGAAATGGAGTATACTCTTTAAAAATTGTGACTCACTCTGTTGTACACCTGAAACATATAATATTATACATCAGCTATACTTCAATAAAAAAAAATAAAGTCTAAAAAAATAGAAATAACCACACCACCACCAAGTGGACCCTAGATGCCAGGTCCCACGGCCATATAGTCCTCAGAACTCTATGAAATAAGTACTATTATTAACTTCATTTTAAAATTTAAAAAAAACCTTGGGGGCTTCCCTGGTGGCGCAGTGGTTGAGGGTCCGCCTACCGATGCAGGGGACACGGGTTCGTGCCCTGGTCCGGGAAGATCCCACACACCGCGGAGTGGCTGGGCCCGTGAGCCATGGCCTCTGAGCCTGCGCGTCCGGAGCCTGTGCTCCGCAATGGGAGAGGCCACAGCAGTGAGAGGCCCGCGTACCAAAAAAAAAAAAAAAAAAAAAACTTTGGGACTTAGAGAAATAAGTACCTTGCTTAAGGTCGCGGAGCAGGAAGAGTGCTGAGCCCGCCCACCGCCCCGCCCACTCCCGCAGGGGCCCTGGACATAGGGGACCAGGTCCACCTCTCAGGAGTTGCCCGACCCCTCTGGTGGCCACGTGGAAGTCTCCTCCCTCCGACATCCCAGAGGCTGTGCACTTGGGAGGGTGTGATTCCAGGTCACCCGTGTGTCCCAAGAACCTCAGAGGGAAGCATTTTCCTGGCAGAACAAAGAATACAAGAAAAGTGGAAAGGAAACGAAACCCCTAAGAATCACTTTTGACCAACTTACTAAATGTTTAGAATGGTGTTCAGGAACCAAAACCAAATGCTGCGATTTGAACCTGTTATTTGGGACCATCGTGGTGAGAGTGGGTTTGTTCCCTGAATCTCTTTGTTCCCTGGATGCACAAAGCAGGAACTGGGAACGTTTAAGAAGGTTGCTAAGAAGAGGGAAGACGATGTAGGGGAGAGAGGAAAGGGAGGAAGGGAGAGGGAAAAAAAGAGAGAAAAATGGAAGGAAACACAAAAAAAGGACAGTATACAGAGAAGCTTTGGAGTTTGTGTTTGCTTTTTTCCTACTCGCTGGAGATTTAAGGAAGCTTAGCTTAGTCAGGTGCTTCCCTCTCGTGTCTGAAATGCAGAATGCAGATGTCATGCTCTGAAAAAAATTAACAGTCATAAATTCAGATCCTGTAGCCTGATCTGCACAGAAGTGGGTTCTTTCTCCATCCTGTGCTCTGAGCTCGGCCCCTGGAGAGCCAGGCCAGGTTCTGCTCCTTCCCTGAACCAAGGAATCCCCACTGCTTCTAAAACTGATCCAAAAAAAAAAAAATTTGCTTTAAAGATACTTGAATGCAGAATCCATCTAGACTTTGAAAAATTTCTCAGTTATCTTCCCTGGTGGCGCAGTGGTTGAGAGTCCGCCTGCCGATTCAGGGGACACGGGTTCGTGCCCCGGTCCGGGAAGATCCCGCATGCCGCGGAGCGGCTGGGCCCGTGAGCCATGGCCGCTGTGCCTGCGCGTCCGGAGCCTGTGCTCCGCAACGGGAGAGGCCACAACAGTGAGAGGCCCGCGTACCGCAAAAAAAAAAAAAAAAAAAAATTTCTCAGTTGTTTGTAGTCATCTCCACACCTGTGATTCCACCACGTGTGTTAGTTACTCGTTTTAAAAATATATTCAAGTAAACCTTCCTGGAAACACATCTCACACATTCATTCTGATCTCATGGTTCATGGGTTTACCTACTATTTAGTGAGATGATGACATTTTCTACTATTCAGTGAAATTAGGACTTATCTAATATTTAGTAAAATTGTGAAATTATGAATTACCTAATCTTTAGCTAAATTTTGAAATGATATCAATACAGAAGGCACCAACTTGGCAACAAGTAATAATATTCATTGGCCAAGGCACCACCCGTGGGTGCCAGGCGATCCATGGGCATCGGTCAGCGGAGGGTGGGCTCTGACTGGTGCAGCCCATGGGACAGGCAGAGTCTGGAAAGAGTAGGTCCTCTGGGATGTGTCTGCACTGCTCACTCCCCTCCCCAGTCATAAGGTCTAAAGGGAACCTGGCTATTACCAACGTGTTAACCTACCATTTCCCATGAGCTTACTCGATGTGAATGTTCAGGAAATAGTCATTTGAATAATAATGTTAATAACCCTGAATTCTCTTACTGAGTAATGGGCTACACATCAGCTGGAGACTCTCTTTCCCAAGATAGAAATAGAGGCTGGAGACAGGATTGTTAATCACTGTGTCTCATGTCCACTGAACTTGTCAGAGTGTCAAGAGGATCCGCAAAATACTACAGTTGAATCTCCTCTTTAAAAAAAAAAAAAGTGATAGATTTTCTGAATTCCAGTGAGCGGAAGCTACAAAATAACTGGCTTTTGCCAGTTCTCCGTACCAATCATTCACAGGCTCGTGATTCTATGAGCTCTTGGTTGCCGCGAGGTCGTAGCTAAGGAACTGTTTTTCACAAGGCCCTTAGCTTAAGTGTACACCCTATGTCTACATGTTTGTATGATGAAGATTGTTTTCAAATATTTGAGAATCCAGTTGAAAAAAGACTCCGAGAGACATTTAATGAACTTTAAGTTTTGCCCTGTCATACATAAATAATAACTCCCATTATTTTTTAAAGCAACTTGGGAATAAGGATGGGAAATTTTAATCCTAGGACTTTACTATTTATTGCTGTGTCATTTCACCACATCTCCTGATGTTGGCCTGCCAGCCCGAAGCGATGCTTGTATTGTGGGACACAGGTGTGGAATGAAGGAATTTCTTTTCACTTTTTCATCAGGAGGGAGAACCTGGGCATCTATACAGTCCTTGCCCCCAGAGAGCAGGTCACAGGCTCTCTTTCATTGGGGGTAGCCTGGGAGGCCCCTGCAGAGCAAGGAGATTGGTCTCCTGGTGACCCCTCCTCGTGCTCTGGCTGCAGGCCTTGGAGCCACACCACCCACTGCCCTTCCTGGATCCCCAGCAGGCCAGATCCGATCTGGTCAGATCAGAGGGCCTTCTCAGCCTCCAAAACTGCCTGTGGACTACTCACAATAAATCTACATCCACCTCCTACTGGTCTCTTTCTCCTGCTCCCCACCCTAACCCCTCCCTGGCCCTCCTCCTGGGCCCCTGCCCTCCCTGCCCCAGCCCCTTCTTGGAGTAAGAGGCTCACAGGAAGCCCTAATGTTGGAAAACTGAGCCACTCTCTAAATGCCCACATTCCCTTTTCTCTCCTCCGACTGGTTTCACAGCTAATATTTAATTTGCCCTGTGTTCACCTCTCTGTAAAAACGAGTCATGTCCCAATAATAAAAAATAAAACCAGTAGTAACAATTAAAAATGAAAAGACCAGGGCTTCCGTGGTGGCGCAGTGGTTGAGAGTCTGCCTGCCGATGCAGGGGACACGGGTTCGTGCCCCAGTCTGGGAAGATCCCACATGCCGCGAAGCGGCTGGGCCCGTGAGCCATGGCCGCTGAGCCTGCGCGTCCGGAGCCTGTGCTCCACAACGGGAGGGGCCACAACAGCGAGAGGCCCGCGTACCGCAAAAAAAAAAAAAAAAAATGAAAAGACCATAGTAACGAAATCTCTACCTTATCACTCATTATTTCTAGGCCTTAATGGTACCTGAAGTCGGAAAACAGAAAACGCATTATTACAGGTTTTTACATCTTTGCCAAGATGAAACTTTTTTTTTAAATTATTGTCGAAGAACTGGTTTCCTGTGTTTAAATACTTTGAATGTTCCTTGAAAGGGAACTGAAATAGGAAAAGGGTAACAGAAGAGGAGGAAGCTCATGTAACCTTGTAAGGTAATAAATCACCCCCCCAGACCCCCTCATATTTGTCTTCAGCCTTTAGTCTTGAAATGGATTTTTCCTCTCTGGCTCCCTTTTGGGGAATGTAAGTCACTCCTGGAAACCTCATGTTCCTGCGACTTCCTGGTCGCACTATTGCTTTTCCTCCTGTTTTCTCCACAGGTTCTCACTCTCCTGTGATTTTATTTTCTCCTTAGTTGTTCGGTGTCTTCTACCCCCTCCTGTGAAGTTCATCTGGACTTTCAAGGGTAAATCCCTTTGCATCAGAAAGACATACAGTTAGTTAAATGGAGTTCAGGTTTTCTATTTGCAGGGAGACCCTGAGCACGACCAAATTCAGTTTCTTCCATGACTAACTGGGATGCAAAACAGGGAGAAGCTATCCCAGGTCCCATCATTCTGTGATGTGCACATGCCAAGGACAATTGTTTCCCTTCTGGATCTCAACCTGTGCTATCCCCTATCTTTCCTACCAAGTGAAGGCCACCTACGCAAGGATGAAGCAGAACTATGAGACTGAGGGGGCCCAGAGCTCTGACACATGTCAGCCCCAGATCAGCCGAGCTGCATCAGGACCGCCCTGGACTTCCTGGTCATGAAGAGCCAAAAAAAATAAACAAACAACCACTACTACACTTTTATCTACCCAGTTCATGTTGAGTTTCTGCGATGCTCAATAAAGAGCCTTTACTAATACAGTGGCAAAGCCTCCTCATCCTTTCCAGTTTCCTTCCCAGCGTGTTTCGGATGGGGACAGGATACCTGTGTTTTACACAACCAAGAAATCAATCAACTGCACACGTAACTAAGTTAGTACACAGCAACACTTCTCAGCGTGATGCTTTAAAATAAACTACTTATGAAGATCTCAACCTATATTACAGAGGACAGCAAATACTGTCTTAAGATATTTTAAATATCTTTACATATAGAATTAGCTTGCTTACTCTAAATGCTACATACACAACCTAAGGAATAGACTATGTGTAATGTTTTATTTAAAAAACTATGTTTATTTCAAGTCATTAAGAAAATGCCTAAATTTATCATTAACATCTGGGGTTTTTTAGATAGAGTATAATTTTTCTTAGAATTCCATTGCCAAATTAACTAATATGCCTTGATATATATCTGGCAGGGAGGGAGAGATTGCAAGGGAGACAGAGACAGAATGTCACAGAGAAATGCATCTTTATAAAGAGGATAAATGTTTTAATAGTGTTTATAACAATGAACATATGTAGGACATATTTACCATAAGGAAAACATAATGTATACTGAACAATAATATCAAACATAAAAATGAGGCTCTCAATATTTTTTTAATTAGCCCATCTGTACACAGGTCACCATAACAAATCTCTGTTTGGAAGAATATCCCTCCATCACTTTCCTATGGGCTAAAAGAACATGGTCAGATACTCCTTTCCACTGGCCTTCTGATTTCCCAGAAGAAATCAGACACATTCTAGGGAGTATAATCTCATTCTAGAAATTACATTTAAGAAAACACTAAGGTTTGCTTGAGACCACCAGTCTACCAGCTGGCAGGGCGAGCCGCTTCCACATAATGCATACTCACCATGCCTTCTGAAACGTATGGGCCTCTGAGTCAAAAGCGTTGCCTTGCAGGATCACAAAGGATTATTTAATACGTCCTGCAGGTGCATTTCAGAGAGTAGAGGGGACCATTCATGAATTTCCCACCTGCGTGTGAGGCTCTCCAGGGCTCCACTGCTGCCTAGCTTGCAGATATAGAAGGCACGTTGCAGTTTTGTGATTCCAGCACAGAACAGAACTGTTTCTGCCCTGAAACAGGTTTCCATTCCTGAAGTACATCAAAAATCACAAGAAGGGCTTCCCTGGTGGCGCAGTGGTTGAGAGTCCGCCTGCTGATGCAGGGGACACAGGTTCGTGCCCCAGTCCGGGAAGATCCCACATGCCGCGGAGCGGCTGGGCCCGTGAGCCATGGCCGCTGAGCCCACGCGTCCGGAGCCTGTGCTCCGCAACGGGAGAGGCCACAACAGTAAGAGGCCCACACACCGCAAAAAAAAAAAAAAAAAAAAAAAAAAATCACAAGAAGCTCTTTAGAGTCTGTTCTGATAGACTTGTTTTATCATTTGCCCAAGAGAAGCTCCTTTGTATGTGGTGAATTTTATTTGTTAAATCCCTTGAGTGGTTCTGCCCTATCTTCTCTGTTAAAATAAAAATAGTGGTATGGGACATTCTTCTGAAAGCTTACACTTTTATATACTTATAAGTTAAATGTTGCCTTATTTCCTGGTTCAGCTCAGAGCTAAGTAAGCAGTTAGAACAATGTATATACTGTACTTGTTGCTGACTTATCCAGTAAATTCAATGAGAAAAAGAGCTGAATTATAAATATTATAGAAAAAACTAAAAGCTGAACATTTAAGGAAATGCCAGAAAGACACAGTACTGAACCAGAACATATTACTACACATACCTCAGACCCACTGAGTTTTTCTTTATACACATTTATAATGCACTGGTTTTCCCTGTACAAAAGCTCTTTTATTTCTCAATAGCTGATTTTCTGAAAGTCTCTCCAATGGTCAGTATGTCCATCAACATAAAGGGATTGCTCTGATGTTCTGTCATTCACGAGGAATGTGCAATGGTGAGTCTAAATGTTTCATTTTTGTCAATTTATGTTACCAGGCCTTTTTTCCCCAAAAAAAAGACTAGTGTTACATGTTTTGAATCTGATGACTCCACCAACATCTTCCCCCCTCCCCCTGCCCCCCACCCCCATTCTAAGGTGCCTTCTGAACCATCAGCAGCTAAGGAAGAGGTATGGTGTTTCCATCCACTTCAGTACTCTGACTAAAATACTTCTACAGTGTTCCTAAATTTTTTAATCAGTTGCTAACATTTGAGAACCTAGAGATTTCACATTTTTAAATCCTAATTTCTCATGAGAACTAGAAGTGGTCAAGCTGGTACCCTGGTCATCTAGACTTGGATCTGCCCTCATTTCTCTCCCTGTATTCACAGCAAGACCCCGATAGCTCCATTTTCCACAGCTGTAGAATTAAGGAATCAGGGCGTCTCTGCAGATCCCCCAGCTCTAACTATGATTCCGTAAACCCATGTTGCTATATCCGAAAGCAGCCTTTACCAGGTGTGGTTGGAAAAATAAATATTTCATCGACTTAATTTAAAATAAACCTTTTTTAAAATAAAGAAGTGAACGCATGAAAGTAATAAAAATTTCTTGGCTCCTGTCCCCAAATCAAGAATGTGTGTGTCAGACCTTTTGGGTCTGGCTTCTTTCCCTCACTTTCATGTTTTCAAGGTTCATCCACACTGTAGCCTCTGTCAGTGCTTCATTGCTTTTTATGGCTGAATCATTCTCTGCTGTATGGATGGACCCGTTGTGTTTATCCATTTGTCTGTTGATGGACATTTGGGTCATTTCCACTTTGGGGCTGTCGTGAATAAAGCTGCTATGAGCACTCGTGTACAGGTTTCTGTGTGGACCTGTATCTTCACTTCTCCTGGGTATATACCTAGGGATGGAATTGCTAGGTCATGCGGTGACTTTGTTTAGCCATTTAAAGAATTGCCAGAAATCTTCCCAAAATGACTGCACCACGTTAAATGTCCAACAGTAACATATGAGGTTCAGTTTCATTTACCACATCCTCCCAACTCTTGATGTTATCTGATTTTTGATTCTAGCCATTCGATAAAGTATAAAGTTGTGTGTCACTATGGTTTTCATTTGCCTTTCCCTGAGGACTAATAATGTTGAGAATTTTTTTCTTGTGCTTATTGGCTATTTGTGTATTTTTGTGGCAAAATATCTGTTCAGATCCTGTTATTTGTATTTTATTATTGAGTTCTATGTGTTCTTTATAATATATTCTAGATACAAGTCCCTTATCAGATATATATTTGAAAATATTTTCTCCCATTCTGTGGGTTGTCTTTTCACTTTCCTGGTGTTCTTTGAAGCACAAGAGTTTTTAAATTTGATCAAGTGTTATTTATTTATTTATTTTTATTTTGTTGCTTATGCTTTTGGTATCATATCTAAGAATTCCTGACCAAATCTAAGATCATGAAGATCTACCTTATGAGAGTCATACAGTTTTGCTCTTAGATTTAGGTCCTTGATCAATTTTGAGTTAATTTTTGTGTATAGTGTGAGGCAAGGGTGCACCTTCATTCTTTAACATGTGACAATCCAGTTGCACCAGCACCATTTGATGAAAAGACTATTCTTTCCACATTGAGTGGTCTCACTGTGTAAGTGAAAATGTACTTATAGACCCTCAATTCTATTCCATTGATGAATCCTTGTGTCAATACTACAGTATTTTGATTACCATTGCTTTTAAGTATGTTTTAAAATTTGGAAATGTGAATACCTTAAATTTGTTTTTTTTTCAGGATTGCTTTGGCTATTCTGGGTCCTTTGCAATTCCATATGAATTTTAGAATCATCTTGTCAATTTCTACAGGTTAGACAGCTAGGAGTCTGATAGGGATTGCATTTAATCTGTAGATCGTTTGGGGGAGTATTGCCATCTTAACAATGTTAAATATTTCAATCCATGAACATGGGATCTTTTTCCCATTTACAGGCAGACCTCAGGGATATTTCGGGTTTAGTTCTAGGCCACTGTAATAAAGCGAATATTGAAATAAAACAAGTCATGCAAAATCTTTGGTTTACTAGTGCATATAAAAGTTTACTTTACACTAGATTATAGTCTATTAACAGTGCAATAGCATTATATCCAAAAACTGTATATACCTTAATTAAATAATACTTTATTGCTAAAAAATGCTAACCATCATCTGAGCCTTCAGCGAGTCATGGTAGTAACACTAAAGACCACTGATCACAGATACCATAACAAATATAATTATAATGAAAACGTTTGAAACATTGTGAGAATGAGCAAAATGTGACAGAGAGACATGAAGTGAGCAAAAACTGCTAGACTGGCTATACACAGAGTTGACACAAACCTTCAATGTGTAAGAAACACAATAAAGCAAAGCCTAATAAAATGAAATATGCCTGTATTTAGACTTTCTTTCAACAATGTTTTGTAGTTTCAAAGCATACATTTTGCACTTCTTTTGTTACATTTATTCCTAATATTTTATTCTTTTTGATACTATTGTGAGTGGAATTGTTTCCTTAATTTCATTTTCAGATTGTTCATTGCAAGTGCATAGAAACACAATTGATTTTAAATATTGACCTTCTATCCTGCAACCTAGTTGAACACATTTATTACTTCTAACAATTTTTTAGTGAATTCTTTGGGATTTTCAATATACAGCTCATTGATTTTCATTATTTTCTGTAGTGAACAAACCTTTCTACTGTATATACTGCTTGCCAGGCACTGTTTTAAGCCCTCTGCAAATATGAACTCACTTAATCCTCGGAATCAGCCTCTGACTGTTTCCATCCCCCGTGGCAGATGGGGACGCGATCTCCTATCAACCTGAGATCAGGGCACAGAACCGTGAAGGTAATTTCAGCACACCCTGTCCTTTGTCCTGTGCTCACCGGTGTTCAGCACACCACGCTTTGTCCCCTGCAGTCACTCTGTCTGGGCTTGTGCCCCTTTGCTCCCCCTCCTGTCTTCTCAGGGTTGAAATGTCTGCTCTCTGGCACTGCAGTGTTCATCCTCCTCCAGGAAAACAGGCCCCTCACAGCCAGAGCCGTTTTCTGGGAGTTACCTCAACGCTACATCATTTCCCTCGGGGGTCAGAAATGGGCAGCTCCCCCCCGCCAGTGCTACCAAGCACCTGGGTTTGAGTGCCCAAAGTGCCATGAAGTCCCTGTGTGACTTCAGGAAAGGGTCATAGGCTTTCCAAGGACTGGAGGTTGGGGGCTTGGGAACCTCGGGGTCTAATTACAGCATGGTGACTATAGTTAACAATAGTGTATTGTATACTTGAAATTTGCTAAGAAAGTAGATCTTGTGTTCTAGCCACAAAATGAAAAAAAAAAGTAATTGTGGAAGGTGATGAACATTAATGTGTGTTAATTAGCTTAATTGTGGTGATCATTTCACAACACACGTGTATCAAACCATCACATCGTACACCTTAAATAAGCACAATTTTTATCTGTCAAAAATAAATAAGTAAATTTAAAAGACGAACAGTCAAACTCAGACACAGAGAGCAGGACGGTGGTTGCAGGTGAGGGGCCGTTGGATTGATGCTGTTCAAAGTAAAGTTTCTATTATAAAGACAGGTCAGGTCCAGAGCCATGTGGCTCAGTATTCTGCCTGTGGAAAGGGGGTTTCTTTTCAACAAATAACTAAACTGAGTCTCAGACTAAGTACAGTCAGTCCCCTACATATGAACGAGTTCCATTTCAAGAGTGCGTTCCTAAGTTTGATTTGTTCGCAAGTCCACCAAAGTTAGCCTAGGTACCCAACTAACACAATCGGCTATGTAGTACTGTACTGTAATAGGTTTATAATACTTTTCACACAAATAATACATAAACAACAAACACAAAAAATAAAGAAAACACTTTTAATCTTACAGTACAGTACCTTGAAAAGTACAGTAGTACAGTACAACAGCTGGCACACAGGGGCTGGCATCGAGTGAACAGGCAAGAAGGGTTACTGACTGGAGGAGGGAGAGGAGGTGGGAGACGGTAGAGCTGAAGGATCGACAGCAATAGGAGACGGAGAGCAACCTGCAATTTCACTCACGCCTGACATGGATGGCACAGGTTCTGGTTCCTTGCTGGATTCAATTCTACCTACCCTCTTGAAAAAACGATCCACTGATGTCTGGGTAGCAGCTCTTTTTTCCTCATCATAGATGACACGGTAGCACTCGATTGCGTTCTGAAGGACTGCAACAGCCTTTGTGTACCGTGCTATGCTCGGGTCCTGTGCCTCAAAAACTAACAGTGCCTCCTCAGATAAAGAGAATCCCCTTGCCATCTCCTGCATCGTGAATCTCTTCAGTTTTTCAGTTACTTCTTCTTCCTCTTGTCTCTCTTCATCCTTTCTCAGGGCATGTTCTCATCTCTGAAAGTTCACAACTTGAAGGTTCGTATGTAGGGGACTTACTGTAAGAAACTGGCAAAGATGACCCAGCCAGGACTTTGGTCCCCGTGGTCGCTCTCAGCCAAGCTCAGTGCCCTGCTCCCTGTGAGGCCCAGACAGGCTACTCAGTGTCTTGGTCAGTCTGGACCTTCCCATGCGGCTTTGTGAGGTCAGATGGGTGAGTGTGTGCAGTGGGTGGGAGGAGATCGCCTTGCCTGGCCAGCACTCACCATGACTCTCTCCACACAGCACATGTGTCATGCGTGAACCTGGCCAGTGAGACGGTACCCTCAGAGCCCTGAAAGACCCAGCCGGCCCCAGCTACCTGGGCTTAGGATGCAGGGGTGCTGCCAGTCACAGAAGACCCATCATTGCCTTGGACCAGGTTGAGGGGGTGGTGACAGGTCAGAGGATGGCCTGGTGACCCAGGGGAACTGTGCAATTTCCGGCAGTGGGCACCAGTGTCTGCTGTTCTCCACCCCAAGCAGTGCCAACCACTGCTCACAGGGGGGAAAGGTTTGCATTTCCATGACAATTTGTAGTGTTGGTCACGTTTGCTTCCGAAGAAAGAACAATCTGCTGCTGACGCAGGATGCTGGTGCCCCTGGTTTGTGCCGACCCGAGGGATGCTGTCAGCCCAGGAATCTGCCTGCTTTTGTCCCTTGTTCATCTGCATTGTCCTAACTAGCCCTTCACGCTGGGCACAGCTGCCGGGGCCAGAGGCTGAGACATGGGTGTCCTCCAGCTGAGGACGGAGACTAATCAGACCAGGGACTGTGCACGCATGGCCCAGCACCATGCTCCCTCTGGTGGTCTCTGTGCAATTCTGCACATCCAAGAGATGGTCAGGGTGACACAAGGAAAACCACCCCAAGGTGTATTATTTATCCAACAACACCAAACACCAGAAGGAATCCACCACATCATGTGATTCCTTGTGCTCCTGGAGTGACTTGGAATAAAAGGATTGAGGGGTTCATAGTTTTCCTCCAAAGCTGCCTGCCCTCGAGGGTTAAAGGGCAAGGCTTGCATTAGTGCAAGAATTTCAAAAGGTCATAGTTTCTGCTATATAACAAAGTGAATCAGCTATACATATACATATATCTCCATATCTCCTCCCTCTTGTGTCTCCCTCCCACCATCCTTATCCCACCCCTCTAGGTGGTCACAAAGCACGGAGCTGATCTCCCTGTGCTACGCGGCTGCTTCCCACTAGCTATCTATTTTACGTTTGGTAGTGTATATATGTCCATGCCACTCTCTCACTTCGTCCCAGCTTA
>RJWK010051645.1:0-15878 GCA_004363435.1 Platanista minor | reverse complement strand
TCCTTTCACGCACCCTCCGGCTCCCGCTGCTGTCGCTGCCGCACACTCAAGGACGGCTGCCCAGGAGACCGCCGAGCCCGCTCTACTGCCCAGGATGCGCAGCCACGCCAGCGACATGCCCGCCCCTGCCTCACGGCTAAGGTAGAAGGCTGGGCGGGACAAAGGTGCTACCACGCAATCCTGCGAAAGGCGGAGCAAAAGGCGGGGCGTAGGTCGCCCCGGCCCCCTGCGAGGCGCCTCCACTGCGCATGCGCCGGCGCCGGCGCCGCGCACAAGGCGGAGTCTTCGACGCGGCTCGGCTCATCTGCCTTAGGGACTGGATCACTTGCGCACTCGCAAATGGGAGGAGCTTTCGGCTGCCGCGCAGCTTATTTGCACGCAAGGATAGGGTGCTGCTGTTTTGATTGGCATAATTTACGGATTGGGGCAGTATTTCCGTTCCTTAACCGAAGGGGCGAGGAACGATGGTGTCAGGCGCCTGTGTAGGAGTAAAGCATATTTATTTTGCATTCCACGAAGGCCCCTGCACTGCAGCTATTTTACATATTTGCGTCGTACACGACTTATAGCAATTTGAGGTTTGTCTCAGCCAAAACCACTGGGCCTGCGCCGTAGCAATCTCCTGCCAAAACGCTTCCGGGAGCGGCGCTTGATACCATCCGACCTCCTCTCCGGCGAGCACGGGAAGTTCCAGCAAGTTCGCCGGTTCCGCTCCTCCCAGCTGTCCAATAGGGTAGAGAGGAGCAGCCCCGGAAATGACGCCGCGGCAATCCGCGCTCCTTCCGGTTCCGGCTTTGCGAGAGCGCGTAGCGTTGACATGAAGCTGCTCACCCACAACCTGCTGAGCTCGCATGTGCGGGGGGTGGGGCCCCGTGGCTTCCCCCTGCGCCTCCAGGTACCGGCCGGGGGAGATCTCGGGCCCCTCTCCTGGGGGCGGGAGTAGGAGAACCAAGATCTGGTCCCTGCCTAACTAAATCTCTCCACCGCGCAGGCCACCGAGGTCCGCATCAGCCCTGTGGAGTTCAACCCCGACTTCGTAGCTCGTATGATACCCAAAGTGGAGTGGGCGGCGCTTCTGGAGGCTGCGGACACCGTGAGGACCCACGTTTTCTCCCGTGGGGGGTGGGGGGTGGTCTCACCGCAGCCCTTTACACCAGGCCAGGGAGCCTGGCCTCAGGGCGAGTGACGGAGATACCCAGAGATGATTTAGGCCTCTTGCCCACAGTTGCATCTGGTCGAGGTACCCAAAGAGCCGATTCAGGGATATGAGCATGATGAGAGATTTCTGAGGAAGATGCACCACGTTCTGCTGGAGGTGAGAACCGGCCCATTACTTGCTTCCTGGCCATACACGCACACCTGGAGGCCGTCAGTGCTCAGCTCTCTTCCCCTCTTCCCGCAGGTGGATGTGTTGGAGGGCACCCTGCAATGCCCAGAGTCGGGACGTCTGTTCCCCATCAGCCGTGGGATCCCCAACATGCTGCTGAGTGATGAGGAAACTGAGACTTAAAAGCGTGCCAGGCCCGTTTTTCATTTTGTGAGCGTGTGTATCTTTGTTTACGTATATCCTGTTTGCTACTTCTATCCTGTGTATCTCCAACCCTTGGTCCAATGACACACCAAACACACGGTGTTGTTGAGCTCGGTATTATATTTTTTTTTTCTCATTAAAGGTTCAAAACCAAAAGCGGTTTCTCTTTGCAGCAAATGTACATTAAAATAGAGTCTCTGTACAGCCAAGGGCTCTGGGCCCTGGCTTGCCCCATGTCCCTGCGCCTCCCTGGCCAAACCCGAAAATAAATATAGTGTTATTGCTCTGCAGGGCATAGAGACAGTGCTCTCCCTACCCCGTGAGGAGGCTGGGTGGGAGCTGATGTGGGCACCCTGGGCACCCCGGGGGCCCAGGAGCTGGAGCCTGCTTGGAGTTATTGCTTCAAGGGGGGGAGGGCAGTAATGCCCAATGCAAATGATGAGGAAAGGAGCGAAGGGAGCAGGGGCCTTTGCTCTCCAAATTCCTCTCTGTTCTGGAGAGGAAGTCGGATTAAGCAGCAGCAAAAGCATCACCCACTGGGAGACTGTGGCCTCTACTCCCTTCCCTCCCTGAGATCAGGCTTCTGCCCCCCCCCCCCACCCCACCCCCCCCCACGCACACGCACACGCACACGCACACACACGTCCCCTACAGCCCCCTATGGCTTCCGCAAGGCCCCCTACACCCTGGGGGCACGTTATGGCTTGCGAGGGGCAGCACTGTGCCCAGAGCCTGGGCATGCACGTTCCCAGCTTCTGACACCCCCTGGGAGGGGGGAGGGGAGGACATAGGGCCTGCTCCGGCTGATGGTGTTGCCCTGGCCCTGCCAGCAGGCTGTGGCACTGCCCAGGCCCCAGCTCTGCCCCCTTGGGGCTGACCCCATGCTGGGCGGGTCCTGCCAGCACCCCCACCTGTGCCCAGCCCTCGCCTCAGTCCATCATGGCCTCAAGCATCTCCAGGAACAGCTTGTGCATGGGCACTTTGCCCTCCAGCTTCACCCCATAGAAATGGGCCAGCACTTTGCCTGCCGTCTGGCGAAGGAGCGGTAGTGTAAGCAGCAGCCTGCCTGCCCGCCTCCGCTCAGCACCCCCTCCGGGGCCTGCCCGGCCAGCTTCATACTCCAGCAGGGCCTCGTGTAGAGCTTCTCGAAGCTGCTCCACAGCCTCAGCATCTTCAATGTGCACAGAGTCTGCAAGGAAAGGCGAGAGAGCTGTTGACGTGGACCGTCTCCAGAAAGGGCACAGCCACATCTGCCTAGGCGCCGCTGGATGGATCCCAACCAGGAGCCAGACAAGGATTTGCTGAAGCAGCACCCACTGCTCCTGCCCATCAGCCAGGGCCCACCCTTTCTTCCTCGGCTATGGCCACCTCCTGTCCCCATCACCTTTTCTCTCACTAAATGGTTCACCTTTCCACAGAAGTATGGGCACCAGGGCTCAAAATCCTGCCTGCAGTTCCTGGACCTATCCTTGCCTGGCTTTGTGACTTTCAGGAAGTCACTGTTCTTTCTTCCCCTAAGCTACGGTTTTCCTTGTCTGCAAAATGGGACTGTGCCACCATCAGAGTTAAAAACCAGAGGCCTCTTATTATAAAGGGGCCTGTCAGTACTTGCCCCAGACTCACCTGAATTGGCGAGGGCCAGGGCCTTCAGCAGAACGTACTCCTCGCGCTCCAGCCGCAGGGCCTGCAGTCGCCGCACCAGTTGCAACAGGGCAGCCCCCAGTTCCCCCAGGCCAGCTGCTCGAGCCCCCTCTTCATCCAGGACCAGGTCCTCGGCGAAGGCCAGCTCATCCTGCAGTGGCAGTGAGCGCTGGGCCACACCCAACACCAGGACCTCCATCCACACGCTCTGCAGAACTGACATCTGGTCAGACAGCGACAGTGACGAGAAACCTGGAGGGCAGTTGGGGGCAGAGCTGGCTGAGCAAGCGCACCAGAGCAGGCAGGGCCCCACCTACCCAGGGAAGCCCCACATCGCCTGGGCCCTTTACCTGGGATGCTCTTGGCCCAGCTGATGGTGACCACAATCTCTCGGTCAAAGAGGTCACAAAGGGTAGCCACAGCTGGGAGGTGTCCATCAGGGCCCGCTGGGTCGGGCATGGCATATAGCTTCTCAGGCTCAACCACCAGGAGGTGGGACACCAGTGCATTCACAGGGGCTGCAGTGACAGTTGGAAGAGGCACTCGAATTCATCACCTTGCCAGCCCTTCAGGGTCAAGCATCTTCCCAGAGTCAGTCACCCTGTGGCCTTCCTCAATAGCCACTGGCCAGCCAGGCTCAGACACCTCTCTCCGGGAAGGGCTGCACTATCTCCCAGGGAAAGCGTCTGTTTGTGGACAGGTTCTGAGTGTAAGAAAACCTTCCCTGCTCCCAGCTGTACTGCTCGAGTTCCGACATAGAAAAGGGTATTTTTATAAATACTTCTTGGGGGAAATGAGTAAACGAATAGATGAAAGGAAGATTGGGGTCCCAGTGCCCAAGAGAACTACTATCTCGGGTGAATGACGTCAGACAGGTCTCCCATGTCCGAACTCCACCCCAACCCCAGAGCCCCCAAAGACCCCACTGTGCTCTCACCTGTCTTCCGAGGGCCTCCAGCTACTGCCAGAGGTCCAGCAGGGAAGGGGCCTGGGAAGGGCAGCGGGTCCACCTCTGGCCGCCGCTTGTACTTCTGTCGCCCACCCCGGACACGGTCCAGACGTACCCCTTGAATTGTAGGACAGGGCTGTGTCCATGGGGCTGGGGCTGGCCTGCTCTCCAGAGCCCACCTGCCCAGCCCAGTCTGCCAGAACTTCTCAGGCCCTGCCCAGCCCAATCCCCTCGCGCCCAGCCCCCATGCCTTGCCCAGGCCCCCGCCAGCGCTCACCCTCCTTGAGCATGCCCACCCGCAGGCACTTGGTGAAGCGACAGGCCTGGCAGGCCTTGCGTCTCCGCTTGGTGATCTCGCACTCGTTGGAGGCCGGACAGCTGTACTCGATGCTCCCTGCCAGGAAGAGGCAGGGCTCCAGTGGCGGCCTCCCAGGGCCCGGAGGAGGCCCAGCAGACAGGAGTGCCCTGACTCACCCCAGGTAAGCACAGGTCTGGGGAGAGCAGGAGTGCTGTGAATGGGGCAGGGAAGCCCCAGCACTGAAGGGAAAGCCACTGGGCAAGGGAGGGGCTGGGACCAGAGGAGTGGGGCTGCACCTGGCCCAAGCTTCTTGTCAAGTCATGTTTCTGGGCTGTGCTGCTCTCATCAAGAGCCACAGTGGCCTCCACATTGCTACATCAAGTGGTCAGTTCTCATCCTTATGTCATCTGGCCCCATGGAGCATCTAATGCCATTGATCCCTCCTAGAAACTCTTTTCTTCTTTTGCTTCTAGGACACCACACTCCCGGCTTTCCTCCCACCTCATTGCTACCTTGTGGTTTCTGTGCATCGGCCCACGCTCCTTCCACTGAAGACCCCTAGGGTGGCCCTCCGACCTGTCTCCACTGACACTCAAATCATGATCTCACCAAGTCATGGGCTTTCAAATCTCCGTCTCTGGCCTAGACCAGCCTGAACTCTAGACATATCCCACTGCCTCCTCCTGCGTGCCTGGAAGACACTACAAACTTAGCCAGTTCTAGATGGAGCCCCCAACCTACCCCTCCAAAACCTGCAACCCCATTTGTCCAGCTGCTCAAGCAGAAATCTAGGAGACATTTTTAATTCCTCTCTCACACCCCAAACCCAACCCACTGACAGATCCTGCTGGGCTTCACCTCCTAATATGTCCAGAAACGCCCCTCTTCTGCCCCTGGCAACTGTTTCTACCCTTGACCAGAGTCACTGTCACCTCCCCTCCTGCTCTGTCTTTGCCCCCTTATGTTACTGTCAACACAGAGGCATCCTATTCAACCTAAGACAGGGAGTTCCCTAGCGGTCCAGTGGTGCATTTCTCCTCACAGCCTGCTTTCTCCTACACCCTACCTGGGCTTCTTCAGCTCAAGACACCTCTTCAGGGAGGCACTCCAGAGTCCCAGACCCAACCAGGTTCCCTGGCACACACCGTGCTCCTCACCCTCCACTCACCACAGCTGTACTGTAACAACTGTGTGCAGTTCAGTTTTCTCTCTCTCCCCTCTGCTGGAATGTAAACTGCTTGAGGACAGGAGCAATCCTGCCTTCGTCGCAGCTATGCCCCCACACCTGCAACAGTGGCCAGAACAGCAGAGCACAAGTTTGTGAAGAGCAAAGGATCCTGGAGGCTGCCACTTACCAACGGTTTGACCTTGGGCAAGTCCCACACCTAAGCCCTCGAACCCTCAGTTTTCCCATCTGTAAAACTGGGATGATTAAAAACTATTCTGGGCTTCCCCGGTGGCACAGTGGTTAAGAATCTGCCTGCCAACGCAGGGGACACAGGTTCGAGCCCTGGTCCAGGAAGATCCCACATGCGGCGGAGCAGCTAAGCCCGTGCGCCACAACTACTGAGCCTGGGCTCTAGAGCCCACGAGCCACAACTACTGAGCTCACACGCCACAAATGCCGAAGCCCGCGCGCCTAGAGCCTGTGCTCCGCAACAAGAGAAGCCACCGCAATGAGAAACCCGTGCACCGCGATGAAGACTAGTCCCTGCTTGCCGCAACTAGAGAAAGCCCGCGCATAGTAACGAAGACCCAACGCAGCCAAAGATAATAAATAAAATAAATAAATCAATATAAAACTTTATAAAAAAAACTACTTCTTACAAAGGTGAGTTGTGAGAACTAAATGGGAAAATCAAGGTAAGACATTTAACACGGCTCACAGCACCTAAATGCTCAATAAATGATCACTATTTATGGCTAGTGCTCGATAAATATTTGTCACCAGAGAACGAAGCATTCCAGGGTGGATAGGAGACACCTGGACCCGGACCTGGACCTGTTGGTTCAGGTCTTCAGGGCCAGAAGGGAGCACAGAGCTTTTAGACCAGCGGGTCTCAGCCAAGTCAAAACTTGCTAGAATGTCACAATCAGTCGTGAGGCATCTGTCCAAAGTTCAGTTATTAGTAATAAGCAGAGGCAACAGTCTGGCCTTTACGAGCTTAGCTCTGGACCTCAATCGACCCAAGTTCATATCTTGTTTCTGCCATTCTTCTACCTGTGGGACCTGAACAAAGTTTTGAAAACCTCTCTGGGCTTCAGTTATAATAGTGCTGGCCCCTTAGAGATTGCTGTGTGGGTAACTGAGAGCATAAACGTAACAGGACACAGTGCCTGGCACTCAAGAAATGTTCTCAAAAAGGCTACATGTTATAACCCCCAAGTAACCAATGGTTTATATAAAAATATAAGTAATGGGCACGTCCCAAATAATGCTTATTACATCACCATCTTGCTCACTCATATTTTGATATGCTTTCCTGAGTGAGAAAAATTCAGTGAGTACTATTGGCAGGGGTGCCTAATAGTCTTTTTAAAGTTAGGTGCTGAAATACGACGAAGCCACTCTCAGTTACCCATAGAAACCTGCCTTGTGCTCCTGCTGCTTTGGGGAAATCAACACAAAAGGGGGCATGTTCTCTGCTGGTCTCTGAGAGGGCAGCAGCTGCTGGAAGCAAGAATAAAGTTTAGGAACAGGCAGAGGCTGCTTTGAATTTTTCCACAGAGCTGCTGTGGAAGGTGCTGGGCCTAGAGTACCCAGAAACTTAGGAGGTAACTTGAGTCCCACTCTCACACCCCACATCAAATCCATCAACACATCCTGGTGGCTTTATTTAACGCTTAACGCTTAAGGGAAAGGACGTTCCTGGGAGGTAGGAGGGCCTGGGAACTCCAGGCTGCCAACCCCAAGCGGTACCATGGCAGCCTGGGGGCCTACTGCCACCCAGCAGTGCACCAACTGGGGAGCGCCAGGCCCAGAGGGCAAAGGGCACAGGAGCGGGGTGGGGGCTCACCCTGGATGGTCCTCTTGAAGAAGGCTTTGCAGGCCTCACAGGATGCCACACCATAGTGGTAGCCGGAGGCCACGTCCCCACAGACCAGGCAGAGGCGTTTGGGCAAGGAGCTGAGCACCAGCTTCCCACCACCCTGCTCGCCAGGCCCAGTCCCCTCCCCATCCTCCTCCTCCTTGTGGCCTGGGAGGCAGCGGGTGGGAGCTGGGCCAGGGGCCAGGGCCACGGGGGGCTCAGTCTCAGTCTCCGAGGAACCCTTTGGGCTGTCAGGACTGGCTGGCTCTGCCTTGATGTAGAGAGGCTCAATGCCCACCACCTGGCTGGACATGGCGCTGGTCACCTGCGGGAAGAGACCCGTCAGGTCACAGGGAGGCACTGGGATGGGGGATGGAGACACCCCGTCACTCTGGTTGCCCAACCCCGGGCCAGGGGCCAGGCTTCCAGGCTCAGCAAGAGGGTGGGGGGGGGGACAGAGTCCAAGGAAGGCTGCCCATGAAGAGCCCCCCCACCCCCGCTGTTGCCATGGAAACAGAGTCTCCAGAGCCAGTAACTGACAGCAGGTCTCCCACTTGGGAAACTGCAAGAGGCTTGGAAACCCCCTACTCCCACCCAGTCCAAGGAATAGGGTAACCTAAGTGCCCAAGCAACCTTCAACCCCGTCTGGAATCCCCAGCCAGGAGTGAGATACCTCTCAAATTTTCTCCAGATGTTAGAGAGCTCAGTGATCTCCCCCACACCTGGGTATCCTCCATTCAAGAGCGAAACTAAACTGAGGCACACAAACCCAAGGGCAGTTGATGTGCTCACACATGCGTGTGTTTACGCCCTCACACTCACCTGGGTCCTCAGGTGTCCTCACCTGCGCACACACGCTCACACACTCCTGGGCAGGTTCACACTTACACATGTCCTTTCCCAAACCCCAGCACTCACTCATGCTCCCGTTTGCCTTCACACACTCCTCCTGAAGTGCACACCCCATGACAAAGTCACACCAAGGCTCATAATCACATTCTCGCTCACACACTCCCACCATGCCCCCACACTCACACACACAGGCATAGTCCCTTGTGGAAACACATTCAGAGCCTCTCACACCTGAGCCATCACCACCTCCAGCCCCAGGCACAGGCACACCAGCGGGCGCGGCTCCACCTCCTTGCACCCCCTCCAGCACATTCGCTCTTACACTCCTGCTGCCGCAGAGTCCTCCACCACGGGGCGCCCCGCCCCCCCCAACCTGCGCACACCTACGGGAAGTTGCCTAAAGTTGCTGCGCCTCCCCTCCCCCTCCGCCCGCGGGGGACCTCTATCAGGTTATCAGGAAGTAATGGGGGAGCGCCAAGGAGGAGGAAGTTCTCCCCTGCCAGTGCGATGACCTTTGACCCAGAGAGGAGGGTGGCCCTAGGCCCCTTCGAGCGCCCCCACGTGGTCTTCAAAGCCCCTTCCCCGACAGAGAACCCCTCCCATCTTCCAGCCCGGCCCTCCCCTGGGACTTCGGCATGCTCCAGGTGCCGGATTGAACCCTGCCCTGGGACTGGATCCGAAGCCCAAGCCCGACCCTGGTCTCAGGCCAGCGCCCTAAGACCTGGACGCCATATCCCGCCCAGACCCTGACCCTGTCTGGCTTTCGACCGGGTCCCGACCGTGACCCGGGCCGGACCCGGAGCCGGACCCCGCCTGGAGCCCGCCCCCCGCCCGCCTCCCTGCCCCGCTCGCACATGGCCCCGACGCACCGCCCGCCCACCCTCCAGCGGCGCTCCCCTCCGCCCCCGGACCTGGGGCGCCGGCAGGGCGGGCGGGCAGGCATGGGGGCCGAGCGGCCCGGAGCACCGGGGTGAGCCTGGGGCCGCAGGCGGCCCCTCCTCCGCCGCCTCCTCGGGCCGCGCCGCCCCGCCGCGCCGCGTCCCCTCACTCGGCGGCACCGCCGGCGGCTTGTAGGACACAAAAGGACATCGCGGCCGCTTCCTACTCCGCTTCCTCCAGCTGACAGCGGGGGCGGGGCTGGCCGTGCGCATGCAAAGCAGGGGCGGGGCCCAGCGCCCTATGCTAATCAGGCAAGTGGGCCGAGCAGCGCCTGCGCTCCGGGACGTGTCAGGGCGGAGCCGGCGAAGCCAGCGGGCCGGCCTTCATGAAGGCCTCGCCCAGCCGCTGCCGAGCCGCAGCGGCGTACTTGCTTGCGTATGCGGCCGCTGAGAGGGCGTGGCCAGAGGAGACGCGGAGAGGCTACGGGAGCGGGTGGGGCCAGGAGCGTTCTTACGTAATGAAGGAGGAGGGGTGCGCTGTGCGCAAGGGAAATGGGAGAGGTAGTTCAGCGGCTGCCTCTGAGGGTCCAGGAGATGATATACATATGTAAATGAGAGGGCGGGATCAGCGAGGGGGCTAGGGTATCTGCATATGTATGAGGGGCGGAGCCTGACACGCCCAAATTAGATAGGAGGTGCTGTCCCTTTCCCTTTTCCGCCTTCCCCCAGGATAACACAATCGGGGCACTTGGACCGCTCACCCAATATCCCCACAAAGCTGCTGAACCCGCAGTGGGAGAAGCAGACCTAATGCATGCAAGAAGTCCTGGATTTCGAGTCCCGGGAAGACGGAGCCAGTAGGGCCCGAACCGAGAACGCTCAAGGTCACTGCGGTGACCGAGTGAAGGTCACAGGGAAAGGCGGGGCCACGTGCGTCCGCCTCACACGGGCAGCCACGCATTGACTCACGGACCATGTACAGAAGACTCTTTTATTTCTCTAAGGCTCAAAATCCACGTGGACAGGGTCGGGCTTGGATCTGGGACCAGGGCTGGAGTCGGGCGGTCACTCGAGCCCGAGGCGGTGCTCTCAGATCACCATGACTTGCAGCCTCTTGTTCCGGCGCCTCTTGAGCCCCTCGATGTATCGCTGCAGCTGCTTGGTCAGGAAGTGGTCCCGGCCGATCTCCGATCGGTAACCTGGAGGGCAGAACCCAACTCAGGGCAGTGAGGAGGGGCATGGCCTCCCCAGCAGCTGGTCTTTGTTCTTTGGGGAACTTTGGATCTCCAGGGTACTGGGACCTGCCTGTTTTGTTTGTTTCGAATGGTCAAGTCATAGACCTGAGCTCCAAACAGATGGAGGATTCAGAGTAGGATGGGGGTGTTGGAGTGGAGGATGGATGAGGAAGACAAATTTAGAGAAGATGTTGCCGGGGCTTCCCTGGTGGCGCAGTGGTTGGGAGTCCACCTGCCGATGCAGGGGACGCGGGTTCGTGCCCCGGTCCGGGAGGATCCCACGTGCCGCGGAGCGGCTGGGCCCGCGCATCCGGAGCCTGTGCTCCGCAGCGGGAGAGGCCACAGCAGTGGGAGGCTCGCGTACCGCAAAAAATAAAAATAAAAATAGAGAAGATCTTGCCGGCCTGAATTAGGGCACTGGCAGCAGGCAGCTTTTGGGACACCGCTTCGACCACCCAATCTCAGCCATTAGCCCTCCCTACCCCACCCCCACATTCATAAGGTAAGCAGGGCAAACCAAAGGAAGTTTACTCAAATAAAATCCACTGTCCAAAGGCTCCTCACAGCAACCAGGGAGGGGCCAAGGCCACAGAAAGGGTGTCATCCCCAATGGGCAAGTGAAGAAATAGCTTTAGAAAACCTACATCAGGTTGAGAGAGGCTGCACTGAGGCTAGAGCCCAGGCCCTTGAAGGTCACCCCATGCTGTCCCCATTGGGTCTCCCTGTGCCCAGTCTCCTAACTTTTTACTTTTCATGGGCTTCTGGAATATTTGTGGGTGGTAAGGGAATCTGACAAGGCAGACACATCCTGAAACCCCACTCCCACAGGCCGAAGCCCTGCAAAATCCCCCAAGGTCTCTTGTGGGAGCTGGGGGGATGGGGAGTGGGGAGGCTCACTCCAGAGGGCTTTGGTGAGGATTTCCAGAGCTTCATTCTCCATGAGTTCAGTCAGGGGAAGGGGCAGCTGGAGAGGCAGCAAGAGACTCAGATGTACAAGGGACCCCAGCTCTGCCCACAGCTGAAATGCCCCACCTGCTCCCTCCAGCCCCAAGACCCTCAGCCGACCTGCCTGCCCCTCCACCCTGCAAAGCCCCCCACCCTCTCACCCCTGAAACCCCCAACCTCCACCCTGCCCATCGCCCCCACTCCCCACTAAACTCCCCAGTCTCCTTGGGTGTCTCCAACCCTGCTTTGCTGCTCCACCCAGTAGGCTCGATGGGGTGTGTGCTTTGAGATATTGAGCGATGACACTGAGGAAGACTTTTCTGGGAGAAGAGAAAAAAGGGATCAGTCATCTGCAGACTGCTGAGACTTCCCTGGAGCAGAGGAGATGTATGGGTAGGCACGTTGGCCGGGGTTGGCGGGGGGTGGGGTCGGGGGGGCCTTCAGAGACCAGCTCCAGGTGCCATTTTAGTGGGAAACAGTATGGGACAGTGGTTTAAAGCCTGGGCTTTGTTGTCCCACCCTCCGAGTTTCCATCCATGACTGCCCCACTTTGTGAGACTTAAGGCCAGTGACTGACTTTCTGACCCTCAAGTTCTTCATCTGTATAATGGGATAATAAGAATGGCCCCATATGGAGGTTGTAAAGTTTAAAGGTGATCATGCAAGGGAAGCCCAGTGCCTGGCACAACAGCAAGTGCTCAATAAATGGCAGTTGTTATATTGTTATGTGTTCCAATTCCCTGATGAAGGGCTGGAGAGCAGAGGTGGTGGGGAGAAAGGGGAGGCATGTCCCAATCAGCGCACAGCACAAAGTAGGAAGTAAATACTTAAAAATTGTAACCAATGACTTAATGAATGAAAGACAGGCACCTCCTCAAGCAGCGCAAATCCACAGAAAAGGCATTAACTCCCTCCTTTCAACTATCCGGGTGATTCCATTAAAAGCACAGGTCCTACCGCGCTGCCTTTGCGTATTTACCTGCTCGTCTCTATGACCCCAGGACTTTCTTTGTATGACGCCTGCCCGGTAGGGGGCGTTCCTAGAAGGTCTGGTTGATTTAAAGCGTGAAAGATTAGCGTTGGCGCCTCTTCCAGGGAATCCTAGAAACTTGGGTCCCACAGTTTCCCCCCATTTTACAGCAATAGAAACTGAGGCCCTGGCCATCCCCCTGCCCTGTGGGCGCCCACAGCCCGGTGGAGCCACACTGACCGTTGTCCGTCTTGGAATCGTCCTCCTCTAAGGGGCCTCCCAGGGAGCTGCCGCGGCGCATCTCCAGGTCCATCAAGGCGTTCTCGTCCAGCTCCTCTGGCTTGAAGTTGTCCTTGTCCTCTCCGTCATCCGATTCTTCCCAGCCACCGTCCGAGTCGTGGCCAGCCTTCTGGTTGTAAGACCAGCGAGTCTTGCCGCCTACGCTGCTGCCCTCCAGTTCCGAGTCCTCACGGACAGTAGGCAGCGGCACATTCAGCTTCGGCTGCGACTGCGTGGCCGTGGTCCACAGATTCCGGGTGTCGTGCGGGCTCGACTTGCCTGAGCCACGGTGGCCCGAAGACTTGGCCAACGCCTGTGGGCCACATACACCGAGGGAAGCCAAGGGTCGTGGGGAATTGGGGAGGAAAGGAAGAGCAGGCTGGGGGAGGGGACCCTGAGCCCATCCAGGGCCGAGACTCAGTTGCCGGGGTGGGGATGGGGAGAGGGTGATGGTTGGGAGCTGCCCTGAGCCAGGGCTGAGTGAGAGGATAGCCAGGGAGGGGCCCAGGGTGGACCTAGGATGAGTCTGGGGGCTGACAGGGTGAGGAGGACCAGGAAGAGTTCTTACTTTGAACGGCTTTTCCTCCATGGTTCTGCCCCAACGGACCCAGTCGCCAAAGGCCTCGGGGCGAGGAGGAGGAGGGGGTCACGCTCCAGGAAGGGGGAGGGGCAGGATCCCGTCCGGAATGGCGATGGGGGTCTCGCGCGGGGAAAGTTCAAGCTACAGCCCTCCACACTAGAGGCCATTATGTCTCCCCATCCCTGCCCCCATAGCTGTACTGAGGATGGACGCACCGCCCATCCTGGCAGATTCCCATGCCAGGCCCTCTCCTTAACCTCCAGGCAGAGACACCCGTCCAAGCACAGCCAAGAGTGCCACGCCTTGACCAATGGTTCGGGGGTGGGGGGTGGGTAGGGTTCGGCCTGGGGGTCGTCGGGGGGGGGCCCTGACTTGCCCCGGAGGTGGCCCGACGACGCAAGCACTCGCACACCCTCTCGCGTCCCCGAAGCTCCACGCCCGCAGCGATGCAGACTGTTTTCGTTTATTGATGCAGGCTTTGAGGCACAGTCGTGAGATGTTGTGAGGGACAGGCCCAGACGGACAACGAGACAGAAAGCCTTGGGGTTCTGGAAATGGATGAAGTGAGGAGAGGGCCAGGAGCAGAGAGTGGCAGACAAGCAACCCATAGCCTCCTCCCCAGGTTTCAGTCGGGTCGGTCGAGAGAGGGCTCTTTGGTTAAACAAGCAGAGCATGCCGGGGAGAGAGCAAGAACGGAGCCCTTTGAGAGGCCCGGGCAGGGGTCTTGCCCCTACGCGGGCCCGCCTTTGTCCCGGGGGCTCCCCGGGCCGCGGGGCCGCGCGGGCTTCCTGGGGGTGTTGAGGGGGCGGCGGCTGCCCCGTGGAGCGCGGGGCAGTGCGCAGCCGCGCTCGCTCTGCGTGTCCGAGGACTCGTCGATGAAGGCCAGATTCTCACTGGGGTAGTCCAGCGCGGAGGCCGTGGGCGGGGTGGGCGGCGTGGGCGGAGAGGGCGGCTCGGTCTTCTCCGGGCCCGCAGGGGATAGGGGCCTGCTGGCGGGCTGCGCTGGGCACGGCGGCGGAGGCAGGGGTGGCCGCTCCTTCTCCGGCGGCGGTGGTGCCGTGGGCCCGACTCGCTGGGTCACCCGCGCGGTCACCGTGCCGGTCCAGCTGGCAGCCTGCGCCGTGAGGCCGCCCATCTGCGCGGGGAGGAAAGGCAGTCCTCGACCGGGGTTCCTCGACCGTCTCCGCAACCCCGGGAGCCTGCCCCTTCACCAATCAGGCATTGCCCCCTCTTTTCCGACTCGTCTTCCTGCCTCAGGAGTGGGAAAAGGCCGGAGGAGGGAAAAGCTCATCACCCAGCCACATGCTCTCCCCTCCTCCATCTGCGCGGAAGTGCCCTTTTCTCCAGAAGAAAAGACCGACCGGACTTTATTTCAGCTCTCCCTCCCGTGCCCCAAGAGACCTTTGCGCCTCTAACCGCTCCACGGCCGGGAGCAAGGAGTGGGGCTACAAAATATTGAGAACAATAAGTAAAAATACAGCAACAAACAAAATTTTAGTGTAAGTATGTCCCATGCAATATTGGGGACATTTACACTCAAATATCATTTGCAACTTGTCCAAAATTCACATCAACCGGGCTTCCTTTATCTTTATTTGCTAAATCTGGTGACCTTATCCATGAGAGTAGAGATGGAGTCACCTGCAAACCTGTCAGAGTTTATCGCTTTGTTCCCGGCCAGTGCACACTGGGGCTCCCTCAGTCCCTGCCTTGGGGAGCCCACACTCTGGAAGGGAGGCAGACTAGTCAACCTGCTGCTGGTGACCAGTGCATCAGCGCCACGGCGCAGGCGCCGTGTCGACGCAGGGGCGCCTACCTCTGCCCGAGTGCGGCGGGACACTACTCGCAGCCAGTTCCCGATGGTGGTGAGCACTGAAGCAAAGTAGGCCAGGCCAAGTAGGATCCAGAACCACACCAGCGGCTGGTAGGCTGCAGAGTTCTGGTTGGGGCTGGCTCCTGGGACGCCACGGGGAGGGCAGAAAGAAGTTTGATTGTGAGACACGCCTTGAGCCTGTGAGTCTCTGGTTCACTGCCTCTCTTCCCAACTCGTTGAGAGGATCCGCCCTCCCCAGGACAGTGGGTATGAGCTAGAGTGCGTGAATGCATGCAAGAAGATGAGTGGGAGTGACTTGAAGATGTGCAAGAGTAAGTGGGGTGCTCACGTGCAGGAATGTGAGCATGTGTGAGAGGTGCACGTGTACAAGAATGTGGCACGTGTGAAGGGGTCACTTAATATATGGAGCATGCATGGAGTGCAAGCATGCAAGACTGTAAGTGGGCATGAGGTGTTGCATCCCTGGAAAAATGTGAGGGTGCATTCAGTGAGTGGATGTAGGGATTGGAGCAAGCACGTGTGAGCGCACAAGTGTCCTGTGCAACTTGGAGGGAGAGGCAAGATTGCAGAGCCCCTGGGCAGGAATAAAATGGGTAGGGAAGTACCACCCAAGAAAGTGGCCTCACCGGCCACATAGTCCCCGAAGCCCACCGTGGTGAGCGTCACCACGACGAAGTAGATGGCCTCCAGCTTGCTCCAGCCCTCCACATAGCAGAAAACGAAAGTGGGCGTGAGGACGAAGAGCAGGCAGCCGATCAGCAGAAAGAGCAGCGCCGATAGAATCCGCACCAGCTCTGGTGGCACGTGCCACTTCTGCAGGGAGAGGCAGTAGGCAGGGCCGAGGAGTCACCAAAACC
>RJWK010051644.1:0-15879 GCA_004363435.1 Platanista minor | reverse complement strand
AAATAGATAGCTAGTGGGAAGCAGCCGCAGAGCACAGGGAGATCAGCTCAGTGCTTTGTGATCACCTGGATGGGTGGGATGGGGAGGGTAGGAGGGAGGGAGACGCAAGAGGGAGGAGATATGGGAACATATGTATATGTATAATTGATTCACTTTGTTATAAAGCAGAAACTAACACCATTGTAAAGCAATTATACTCCAATAAAGATGTTAAAAAAAAAAAAGAATGATCATTGCAAGAGTGTGCATGTGTGTTTATGTGTGTAGGTGTTTTATTTGGGATTTTGTTTTTCTGATTCTGAACTGAAGAGAATTTTCAAAAGAAAATTATGTTGTTGCTATAAACAGCCACTGAAGGAGGCTAACACTGGTTATGGAAAAGCACCATTTCCAACAGTTTGCTACCAATTTGTAACACATACACTGAATAAATCAAAAAGTACTGATGAACAACCTGAAGCCAAAACTGTAGGAATGGATCCCTTGTAATTGAGCATGTGCCCTTGACGGGTCTTAGTTTTTCCATATGTCAAAGGAACAGAAAGAACTAGATAGGTTCAAATCCTAGCTCTCCACTTAATTTCTAGAATCATGAACAAAGTATTTAACTTCTCTATGCCTTAGTTTCCTCACCCGTAAAATGAAGGATGATAACAGTGCATACCTCAGAAAATGAATTATTACATGAAAGCAGATAAAACAGTACTTGTCTGTAGTAACTGCTCAATAAACATTCTCTATGGTCATCAAGAGAAGACTTTAAAGTACCTCCCAGCTCCCTGACCTGTGATCATATGAAAACTGTGCACATGTGCTCTGTTGGCTTTCCTTAAGAAATAAATATTAGAGCCAAAAAAAAGTATTTAGAAGTATTTTGTGCCATCATATTGGAAAGACCAAATAAATTAGAGTGTTCATCAGCTATTGTTTAATCAGTACCTTCTGATCACAATTATAGCCATAAACAAACATCAAATATTATTTTCAGTAGGAAAAAAGGTAGTCACGAAACAGAGTAGGGCCCTATGGTCCTTGCCCCCCATATCCTCAGCCTGCCTTTTGTCTTAGAAATCCTGTAGCCAAAGAATAAGCTTAATCAGAAAAGTGAGAAAATGCAGAAACAAAGGAAAAGGAAACCAAATAATAATAGTTTAGTCATTAAGCAAAGTCAAGGACAAAGTCAAAGGAGACCAAATAATATAGTTTAGTCATTAAGCAAAGTCAAGGACCTTTAGTTCCTCCTCAAGGGCTATAGATAATATTCTGAGCCATTTCCTTGGAGCTGTTTTGTAGACACTGAAATCCCCACCAGGTGAAAGAATTTAACTACACGATGACCTGACTATAGCCATGACACAAGCTGCCACAATTCCGAGAACTGGCCTCAAAGAAATGTGAACAAACCAACCATGGAACTAAAGACTAACTGTACTTAAAACAATCAAAATGACACTGATTAGACGACCGTGTGACCAATTTCAAGATGACTGTCAGAGCTGACTGTGCTGTTTCTGCATGTAGCCCCCTCCCTCTGTCTGTAAAAGCTCTTGCCCACTGACTGTCAGTGGGGGAAGTCGGCCTTTGGATAGGAGTCCACCCTACCCCCCAGGTTGCCAGCTGCCAAAATAAAGCAAACTTTCCTTTCCACTAAACTTGCCTCTTTATTGGCTTTTGGGGGGCAAATAGCCAAACCCCCACTTCTAGTAACAGGCAAAGCCATATTTGGGATTTGCTTTTCTTCCTTATCACTCTGTCCTTTGTGGTTTCTATCTCTTTTCTGAGTGTCCATAACTGTGAAACTACCAGAGTGATTTAAAAGAGTATAAAATGGGTAGGTCCTGCAAATGATTATTAAAGAGGAAGTCTTTATTAAGAATGTTATAGGGGGATTAGGGTAAAGAACCTAGAACCTGAGCCTCTTTTGAAGGGTCCAACACTTTTAGAAAAAAAAGAAAAACGCATTTTATGCATTTCAAATGCATAACACACACATTCATTCATCGAATAAATATCTAATGGAAACGTTAAGCACTCTTGTAGAAACCATGGACACATTAGTAAATACACAGTCCCTTCTCTCGAGGAGCTTATAGTTTTATAGGAAGACAATCATGTAAACCAACAATTACAATGCAGTATGACGAGAAATTTTAGAAGTGTAAGGTGTCCAATGGGAGTGTGAAGGAAAGACGAGCAGTGTCTGCCTAGAAGTGCCAGGCAAAAATTTACAAAGGAAAAGAATGAAAATTTTTTCTCAGCCTGGAAAGGATCGGTGGGCACTCCAGGCAAAGGGAATGACATTTGCCCAAACTTGAAGACATAAAAGAGCCTGTTTGATGTGCTGCAAAGAGATTGATATTGCTAAAAGGTGAAATATGGATGGAGAGTCAGAGCTGGGTGAGAAAACTGGAGTGGGTGGTAGGAGACAGACCAATCATACCTGGCTGCAGAATTCAGACTCTATAGGTGATGCAGAAAGAAGCATTGCAAATGGGACCAATACTAACTGATTTCAAGTTTGGAAAGGTCACTAGCCACAGAACAAAGCCCAGTTCAGAAGAGAGGCAGAGCAAGAATCCAAGGCTGGAAATGGTGGGTGCCTAAAATAAAGCAGGAGTCATAGTAAACAGAAATGAGGGCATGCTGAAATAGATATTTAGGGGAACAAATTTATAGAATTTATCATTGATTAGATTTAGGCATGAGAAAATGGCAGGAAACAAGAATAACTGCAAAGTTTCTATCTTGATTAAAACAGGTGAAAAATGAGGGCAGGAAGACAAGGTTAATGACTTGGGTGAGGACACGTGAGTTGTCTGTGGAATTTCCAGGTGCAGATGTTGGAGCTGGAGGTCAGGAGAGAGATTTGGGCTAAAGATAGAGCTTCGGATGTGATGAGAACAGAAGTGGAAGTGATGGGCACGAATAAGTTTGCTCAGCTAGAGTGTAGAGATGAAAGGAGAAGGGGACAAGAAGGCGGCAGTAGAATTCCCAAGGAGAGGCTCAAGGTCAGAGACCAGAGGAGGAGTGGTTGCCAGTACCAAATGTCACCGCCAGGATGTGAAAAAAAAAAAAAAAAAAAAAAAAGGCAAAAAACTGTCTACCGGATGTGATAGCTAAGGAGATATTAGTGACTTTGAGGAGAGAGGAGAGTGGAAGAAGTTGGGTTTTGTGGGTTGAAGATTAAATAGGAACTGAAGCAAGTGTGAGTAAGCAGACTCAGCTCTCTCTAAACTAATACATGTGCATCTTATCTTACACACGGTGCAAGCACAGTCCCACTTTCAGCCCATTTGTTAAATCCATGCTGGTCCTGAGTAGAGTAAGCTGCTATCCGTGTGGTGTGATATTAAAGATGCCAGGAAGCTCCTTTTTTCCCAGAAGGACCTGTTCACCAATTGACTACTAATACCTGAAAATCTGACAGAAAACAAAGCCATTCTTTCATACAATAATTAAAAATAAAATTTTTAATGTAAATTCCTTTAAAAGAGGTAAAACATGGACAATTCCCATTGAAGCTGGAAATTACCCTTACCTGACCCTTTTCTGAAAAGAGGTTTGAGCAGGGCAAGCTGCCAGAAAGAATCCGATGGAGCCCTGAAGAAGGGGACAAAAAGGAGGGCCTGAAAGTACTGAAAACAAAATTTTACCTGGTCCAAAGTTGTATTCAGTGTTATCCCCATGCACATTATCATAAACTCAAGGAGGCAGATCCCTAAACATTGGGAGAAGAATTATTTACTTTGGCTGCAGAAGGAGAGAATTATCCTGATTAATAATTTCATTGTCTAATGGAATATTACTCAGCCCTAAAACGAAACAAAATTGAGTTATTTGTAGTGAGGTGGATGGACCTAGAGTCTGTCATACAGAGTGAAGTAAGTCAGAAAGAGAAAAACAAACACTGTATACTAACACATATATATGGAATTTTGAAAAAAAATGGTTCTGGTGAACCTAGGGTCAGAACAGGAATAAAGACATAGACGTAGAGAATGGACTTGAGGATACGGGGAGGGGGAAGGGTAAGCTAGGACAAAGTGAGAGAGTGGCATGGACATATATACACTACCAAATGTAAAATAGATAGCTAGTGGGAAGCAGCCGCATAGCACAGGGAGATGAGCTTGGTGCTTTGTGACCACCTAGAGGGGTGGGATAGAGACGGTGGGAGGGAGACGCAAGAGGGAGGGGATATGGGGATATATATGTGTATCTGTATAGCTGATTCACTCTGTTATAAAGCAGAAACTAACACACCATTGTAAAGCAATTATACTCCAATAAAGATGTTAAAAAAAAAAAGTTAAAAAAAAAAATTTCATTGTCTAAACTCTGCGTAGATTTAAATAAAAAGTCTGCCCTTCTTCTCCAACCCACATATTCATTTTCATCTTCTACCTAATAATCTTGACACATTTCATTTCATTTTATGAGTTTTCTTAAATATCTCTTTAACATTAGTTAATTTTTTAATTGCCAAGAAAGGTTTTTAAAATCTATTGTGGGTATTATGATATGAAACTATTAAGCTTGAGCATATATACTGACTTTCAGATATTTTTGAAGCCTGTCATAAAGTCTTAACTTTTAAAAATACTCTACTACTTTCATAAACCTTCTAAAAAAAAAAACCACTCATCAGAGCCATTTAGAAAGAAATATGACATTAAAAGGAGGGAAATTTTC
Organism: Platanista minor; assembly: GCA_004363435.1. Taxonomy (NCBI): domain Eukaryota; kingdom Metazoa; phylum Chordata; class Mammalia; order Artiodactyla; family Platanistidae; genus Platanista; species Platanista minor. The sequence continues at coordinate 11,187 of RJWK010051644.1, read as the reverse complement.
CATGTGTTATACTGTGATTTAGTTGTGTTCTCCCATTAAGTCTAAATCTGTCTTCCACCCAGTGTGAAGTAGTCATGATTTATTTGAGCCTGATGGTAAAAGTCTATTAAAACATAACTTGAACATAGTCATAGCTAACATGTCACTCATTAAAGAGATCAGGGCAGGGATTCCACAGAAGGCCATGGGTCTATCTGTGTCAAGGAAATGAGCAACCAAAGTGACTAAAGATGTCAACCCCTCATGTACAGAGAACCCCACCCTCAGAGGGTCTCAAGGAGTGAGGAAACAGCCTGTTGGAAGTGGGGGTCTCAAAGCCTGTGCCTGGTGTAGTCACGAGCCATCATCACAGACCAGCTCTGCACTGAACAAAGGAAATGTTTGCAGTTGGATAAGGGAAACAAAAAAACGATGTTTAATTCTTTAAAATAACATACCGCAGCGTTGCATTAAAATACACCTTGCTGATGAATGGATTTAGACATTCTGAGGATCAAATTCACGTCCCCTGTGGATTTTCACTATAACTACCTTTACTGAACTCTCTCACAGCCCTTTGAAATAGTTAAGGCTTTTTAGGTACTTGAATCCAGCAATGACTTTCATCAGTCATTTCACTTTTTCTACTGCCATACACCTGTTTTATCACCAAACTTCTCAAAGGCAAGTTCTATCCTTACTATCTACTTCTTCTCAGTACAAGGACATTACTCAATTCGTTGCCTCAACACTCCACTGAAACTGCTCTAGTTAAAATAACCAGTCACACAAAAAAACAATAATCCTAATATATGAATTCTTTACTCCTATTCCCTGGGGGTAATCACCTTTATCAGTTCTGCTCTCAGAAATAAGTCCATTAAATTTTATGAAAATAGCTTATAATAGCAATAGATGTCATTCTGCTATATGAGAAACGAATAGAATGTATGATACTCAAAATATTCTCTGATGCTGCCACAAGAGTTAGAGCTTTTGGTGGAAATCTTGGCACAGATGATTTCTTTGTCCAGGAAAAGCTTTGTCTTGCTCAATGAAAAGTTTGAGTCCAGAATCAGGATTGTAGGAGAGGTGGAGCATGATCTTATGGCTCTCTTTCCAGCCAGCCTATGAAAATCTCATCAAGCTAAATCCAGTTTACCTGCCTTTTTTGGATGGGTTTCTGCAGAAAGTTACATATTTTTGATTCTGTGGTATGAACCTGAAAAGCATTCTTCTTTGAATAAAATAGCAAATTAACGTATAGAGAAGGAAGACTGGCTTACTTTCTTTTATGTGGAGTGGTATTTTGCTTTTGTTAAGATCCATTACCAACAACAAGGTCCTACGGTATGGCACAGGGAACTATATTCAATATCTTATGATAGGGCTTCCCTGGTGGTGCAGTGGTTGAGAGTCCGCCTGCCAATGCAGGGGACACGGGTTTGTGCCCCGGTCCGGGAAGATTCCACATGCCGCAGAGCGGCTGGGCCCGTGAGCCATGGCCGCTGAGCCTGCGCATCGGGAGCCTGTGCTCTGCAACGGGAGAGGCCACAACAGTGAGTGGCCCACATACCGGAAAAAAAAAAAAAAAATCTTATGATAAACCATAATGGAAAAAAATATGAAAAAGAATGTATATATATATATGTATAACTGAGTTACTTTGCTGTACAGCAGTAAATTAACACAACATTGTAACTCTACTATACTTCAATCAGAAATAAATTTTTTTTAAAAGATCCATTACCAACCTCATCCAACATAGAGTAGGCCAAGCTGGGCTCCAGGTGGGGATCCTGAACATTGCCAATGGGCAAGTCTTGGAGCTAAAGGCAAAGCAGAACCCTTCCCATCCGGAAAGGGGAAACACATCAAGCCTTCCTCGAGGTGAACCGAAAGTCAGAGAGAGTTAGTACATTTGTGATTCTGTTCAGATAAGAACAGAATAAGCCAAAGAGTAAGAACAAGGAATAATAAAGAGAACAAGCACCCACTACAGAATACTTCAGGAACAAAACAGTGGAAGCTTAAGATCAGAGCCAGAAGCAAACTTGTCAGAATCAATAGAAAACAAATGTCAGGAGGGAAGCTGGGGAACTCCAACCCAGGATTCAACAGCTGAGATTCAAGAGTCAGAATCAGACAGTGAGAAAACCCCATCTTTTTTTTTAGGTAGGCATACTAGAGAGCCAAGTCTGGCCTCAGAAACCTTGTGAAGATCTTGTCTTATATTCACTGCACTAGGCAATCTCTGAGCACCTCTGCTTGGCAACTGTCCCCACAAGATGGCAGTTCCCAGCCATCTGTATTTGTGTGGATTACCATAAGGACCCATTTCCTTGCCCCCTCAGTATATGTCAAAGGTATTTTTTTTTTCCAGCAATCAGTACATGAATCCTGAATCACCGTCACTAAAGCAATCTTAGTTTTCTTTTCTCCTGCCAACATCTGTGTTAGCCTGTTGACCAATACAAAAAATAGTAGCCTTGTCTACACAGATGACCATTTAGTACCATTTTGAAAGACCCAGTTGCAGTCTCCCTTTGGAATGCTTAACATGCAGCCTTCTGGAGAGAGAAGAAAAAGAAAAGAAGGGTCACAGGGGGACCACCAGCATGCCAGAGGGGGAGAAAAGAAGGAAGTCATTTATTTGACTCATTTTCCTGGCAGGACTAATTTATGATTCTTGGAAACTTTTGGCAGGAAAGTGGGAGGAAGGATTTCAAGAATCCACAGAATCATTAAAAAGAAGAAGCAGGAGGAGGGGGAGGCACAGTGTATCTTGTACAGTTCTGTCATTTCACAGATTTGGAAAATGAAGAAAAGAGGAGGAGTAACAGGATAATATTTACTTCCATCCCAGTATTTGCCAATGACTTTATATTTGTCATTTCATTTATCCTCTTAAAAAGTATGGAGTAATGATATCTCCATTTTACAAAGATGAAAACTAAGGATCAGCAAGGTTAACTACATTTTCTAATAGCACACAGCTAGTAAATGAAAAAGCCAAGATGTAATTCATATTTCTCTGGATCCAGAGCCTCTTTCCACAAAGAGGTACTGGAAGGTTAAAAGATTATCCCAGGCGATGTAACCGGTTAAGAGAGGGCAGCTAGGTCTCCTGACTCCCAGACTTGTAATCTCTGTAACATTGCAATTTCAATTATTTTAACAGAAGACAGATGACACTGTGAATTAAATTATCCCATTCATTCAGCATGGTAAGCGTCTGTTGTGTTTGCCTGTCCAATAATAGTCTTCCCCACCTTCCCTCCAGCCTCTGCTTCACATTTGCCCCAAATTCACCATTTTTACTGGACTGACCACTGACACTTACTTCACAATTTCCCTTCTCATTTCCTCCCCTCAAAAAATACCTGTCCTTTCTCTTATTCCCTGAGGACTCCAGTATCTTCTAAGGAACTGATAATGACTTAATGCCTTAGTGTATTGTAACCACCCACACATTAATTACATGTTAATATCCAGCTAGAATGCAAAAGCTCCAGGGATTCCAGGGTAGGGAATTTCAAGGAAGGAAATTTTAGAGGCTTGGGGTTTTTCATCAGCAATTTTAGAGTTAGGCCAGTACCATCTACCCCTAAAGCACATCTACAATGTGCTCAGCACTGTACTAGGGTTTGGGAGAGATGAAAAGTGAAAATGAAAGATTTCAGACACTGTTCCTCACATTAAGTGGCTTCCATAATAATGTTCATGAGGTCAGACAAACTGGCTACTAGATCCTCATTCTCTGATGACCTCCTGGAAGCACCTCACACTCAACACGTCTTCCTTTCCCTAGGAAAACTGGCCTCTCCTTCAGCATACACGAACACCTACATACTTATTTTGGTTAATGAACATATTCTTACCTACAGCCTAAATACAACACCTCTGCCCTTTACTCAACCAGTCAGTTGCCTGGTCCTGTGACTCCTAACTCAGCCATGCCAATGCACCAGCCGTGTCTTTCTTTTCTCTATGCTGCTATTATGTTCAAGCTTTGGTCATCTCTCCACTTGACTGTTGCAATGACCTCTTTGTCTACAGTCTCTTCCCACTCTAAGCCATCCTACGTACACATTGGTTTATTTAATATTCCTTAAGTACATCTCTGTCCATGTCACTCCTCTGTTGAAAACATCAATGGTTCTCCATTCCCAGCAGAAGTTTAAATTCCTTGGCCTGGTGCTCAAAGACCTTCATAATTTGGCCCAGTCCCACTTTTCCAGTCCTACCTCCCATTAAACATCCTTTGATAAACTTTGTTGGACTGTATTCATTGAGCCAGTTACTATTTCTTGGAAGACTCCTGCTCCCATGCCTCTGTCTATCACTTACCATGGCAAGTCTTTCATTCCTCTTCTCTGCCCCCAAAAGTGTATCCATTCCTAAGGGCTTACTATCCCTCCACCATGAACCAGTCAGAAGCCACTGATCTGTCTCTCTATATACTCATAGGACTTTATCTGATTACCTGAAAAGATACTGATCAGCCTCTACCTTGTGTCAGAGTTATTAGCATGCATGTCTCCCTCTTCTGCTGGTCTGTAAACACCTTGAAATGCAAGATTAACATTTATGCAGATCTAGTCAAAGTGTTTTGTGTGGAAAGAAGTTAGATATCACTTTCCATCTTAGAAAGTCAGAGACAAAAATAAAGGAGGGGTAACATTTGAATTGAGCCTTAAAGAATGAGGAAAATTTGAACGTATGAAGCCAGAAAAGTTCTATTCATGATAATGGGGGGGCGGATCTTGGAATAAAGCTAACTTATAAATGGTATTTATGAAGAAAAGAGGGTTTTCCAGTTTGGTTAGAGTTCAGAGTCTGATAAAGTGCTATCAGAATATCTTTTCTTTAAGTACAAATTTTTAACTTGCATAGCTCTTAAGCACAAAACTTGGGCAAGCACCTCAGAGGAAGCACACTTTGACTAGTGATCTGTAGGCTATGTTATGCTTCTTATGCTTTTCAGGGTTGGCCAGGGGAAGGAAAGGAAGGGAATAAAAATGGCCAGCAACTTCTGGCGATGTTACCTAGTGGCCTGGCAGCCAAAGAATCACTGTAGCCTCCTAGAGGAAACACTGAGCAAAGAATAATAAACTCATCTATGAGAAGATGCAAAAAGATGTAAGCTGGCCTTAATCTGTACCTAAAAATGATTCAATTATTAAGCCTATACAGCAGAATATGAGTTTAATTTTTATATTGCTACATATTTTCCTGTAAGTTGTGTCTTTGTTTACATTATGAATACAAAGATTTTTATAAAATATTTGTAAACATCTACCATGCTTTAAAATCATGTATGCTGCCTCACTGCATTTGTGTTCCTTCTATTATGTCCAAGAAAATGAAAAAAGAAGAAAAATCTTCTAATCTCATGGAAAATTCCATTGAGGAAATTTGATCATACCTTCATTCAACAAATATTTATTGCGTGCTTCCTTTCTGCCACACACTTTCTCTAGGCACTCTAAATGCAGCAATGAACAAAACAAACAAAAAATTCTTGCTGTCATGGGGCTCACATTCTAGTGTAGGGAGACAAGCAATAAACAAAATTAATAAAGTATGTAGTTATTAGAAGGTGTCAAGTGCTATGGTGAAAAATAAAATGGGAAATGGGGAGTGGGGCTGAAGACAAGCAGAGTGGGAGTGGAGGGAATACCAATTCCAAATAGGATGATCAGGGACATCCTCAGAGAGAAAGCAATGTAAGAATAAAAGAGCTTTATGGGGTTTCCCTGGTGGCGCAGTGGTTAAGAATCCACCTGCCAATTCAGGGGACACGGGTTCAAGCCCTGGTCCAGGAAGATCCCAAATGCCGTGGAGCAACTAAGCCCACGAGCCACAACTACTGAGCCCGTGTGCCACAACTACTGAAGCCTGCGCGCCTAGAGCCTGTGCTCTGCAACAAGAGAAGACACTGCAATGAGAAACTCAGGCACTGCAACAAAGAGTAGTCCTCACTCACCGCAACTAGAGAAAGTCCACGCACAGCAACAAAGACCTAACGCAGCCAAAAATAAATAAACTTATTTTTAAAAAAAGAGTAAAAGAGATTTAAAGGGTGTGGAGAGAAGGGAACCTTCCTACACTGTTGGTGGGAATGTAAATTGGTGCAGCCACTATGGAAAACAGTATAGAGTTTCCTTAAAAAACTAAAACTAGAGCTACTATATGATCCTGCAATCCCACTCCTGGGCATACATCCAGAGAAAAACATGGTCCAAAAGGATACATGCACCCCAATGTTCATTGCAGCACTGTTTATAATAGTCAAGACATGGAAGCAACCTAAATGTCCATCAACAGAGGAATGGATAAAGAAGATGGGGTACATATATACAATGGAATATTACTCAGCCATTAAAAAGAATGAAATAATGCCATTTGCAGCAACATAGATGGACTTAGTATGGTAATCTCTAAGTGAAGTAAGTCAGACAGAGAAAGGCAAATGTCATATGATATTGCTTATATGTTGAATCTAAAACAGATACAAATTAACTTATTTACAAAACAGAAATAGACTCACAGACATAGAAAACAAACTTATGGTTACTAAAGTGGAAGGGGAAGGGTGGGGCAGAGAGTGATAAATTAGGAGTTTGGGATTAACAGATACACACTACTATATATAAAATAGATAATCAACAAGGACCTACTGTATAGCACAGGGAACCATATTCAATATCTTGTCATAACCTATAATGGAAAAGAATCTGAAAAAGAATACGTGTGTGTATATATATATATATATATATGTATATATATATATATATACATATATATATATATACACACACACACACACACACACACACACACACACACACACACACATGTCTGAATCACTTTGCTGTACACCTGAAACATTGTAAATCAACTACACTTCAATTTAAAAAAAGAAAAAAAAAAAATTCCTGAGATGGGAACAGGTAATTGAGGAAGGGCAGAGAGGTCACTGTGACTGCTGCTGCAGGGGGATTTGAGGCAGCAGGAGGGATGCTTCTGGCACAGTGCAGCAAGTCACCACAGAGAGGGGAATAAGTGGTTTAGGCTGGTGGGATTGGGGTGGGGGGTGGAGAAACCAAGGTATAACGATATGGAGTGACTCTTTTGGGAAAATAATAGCCAAAGAGAGGAGCTGGCCTCATGAAGGAAGAAAGAGGGCATCACGCAAAACGAGACTCCAGCCTTCCTCCTGGAAGGTTCACTGCAACGGGGGACAAGTCAACAACCACAGGAGGTGGTGGCCCAGCACTGCAAAGGCTGGAGGCTTTGATTTCCATGCCTGGAGAAGCCTTCCCACCCTCCCACATGGGTTTCTCCCTACTGCCTGTGAGCCCTGTGGAAATGACAGAAACCCAAACAAAACAGGGTTCTGCAAGTGTTAGCGTTAACATGTAATCTGCATGCTTCATCTCTGTCATGGCTGGTGCTGTTTGCTCTGATAGTTTAATAGTTCCCAACAATTTTTTCAAAGGGACAGAATGACAATTTGGGTTGTAACTTTGTCTATTTCATATAGTAGACATTCCCAGAAAGGCTGAGGGGAGAAGGGGTATTCCAATAAAAAGCAGTATACCTAATCTAGGAAACTAAGGGACCCTGGGGGAGAGCTGTACCTGACCCAAGTAAAATATAGATATATTAAAAGAGTCTAAACAAAACTTTGATTTGAGAAATGCCTTTACAAAGTTGTGAAGAGAACAGTATTCATCCAGTATATTCTGATAAACAATTGATCATAAACGTCATATTTTAATCCCACTATAGGCATTGAACTTGTATTAAATAATTTTAAGATAGAGAACAAACACCAAATTATTAAATTCCATTAGCAAGTGTTAAAGATAAACTGCTAAAGCCCATTAAAATATATATGCTTGAATGCCCCTTCCTTTCAAAAAGTTGGAAAAACAAAAACATGAAAACCTTTGCCTCACTAAAACTTTCCATGACAAATTGCAAATATGTATGGGGAAGTTGTCAATAATAGTCAGGCAAACACTTTCAAAATACCTGAAACCAGTATAACAATAATTATTATTCACTTGAAAGCCCTGAGTTTAGCATGACTCCTGTATTTGTGTGAGCTTTAGGTGATCACATTTGATTCTGTCTCATTTCACAGTAAAGCAATGTCATGTGTAATGATGTTATCAACCTCAGAAAAAACTTGTAACTGTTATAACAGGATATCTTAATCTTGCTAAATTAGTGGTTTGTCACTAATTTGCTGCAGCACTAATTTTATCGAAGTAACCCACCTGCCTTTGCTGGAATTAAAATCCAGGCCTTTTCTTCAACAACACTGCCACCTTCTGTTTCATGTGGGTTTACTTTTATTTCTATGCCTTCAAGAGTCGGGGAAACTTTGGATTTGTATATTTTTTGTTTGTTTTATTTTTTTTAATTGAAGTATAGTTGATTTACAGTATTATGTTAGTTTCAGGTGTACAGCAAAGTGATTCTGTGACTGGTTAGACATTGTTTATGGTCTCTTCCCACTTTAGGAATACATGAATACTCTATAGATGAGGAAACAGGCCCAAAGATGTTCCTTACTCAATGTCCTACAGCCGTTTTGCCCCAATTAGAACTCACAAGGCAATGATTCTCTCTGATTCTCTTGCCAACGGCATATCTATTAAATTGAACAGAGCGGAAATGTTTTATCAAGAGTTTAATAATAGTTTTCTCCAAGAATGGAATTTGCTTTTTTTGTTACACAAAAATTTTGTACCATAAGAAGCATTACACTTTCAATTTTATTTTTTTATTTTTTTAAAGATTTTTTTGATGTGGACAATTTTTTAAGTCTTTATTGAATTTGTTACAATATTGCTTCTGTTTTGTTTTGGTTTTTTGGTCGCGAGGCATGTGGGATCCTAGCTCACCGACCAGGGATGAAACCCACACCCCCTGCACTGGAAGGTGAAATCTTAACCACTGGACCACCAGGGAAGTCCCCAACTTTCAATTTTAAAAGATTTATATTTGTTCAGCGTGTAGCCTTAAATGATAAAATTATTTTAAGCCAGAAAAGAAGGTGAAAATTAAAATTTTTTCTTTTATTCACCTCCATTTTCTTCTCCTCAGTTATGAAAATGTTTGTCAAATGGGGCACAATACCAAAGCTAATCAGAAGGTTTCAGAAAAACAAGAGACAAGAAATATGTATATTGAGGAGTAATTAATCAAAAATCGTGTTGTTCTATCAAATGTAAAATAGATAGCTAGTGGGAAGCAGCCTCACAGCACAGGAAGATCAGCTCGGTGCTTTGTGACAATGTAGAGGGGTGAGATACGGAGGATGGGAGAGAGACGCAAGAGGGAGGGGATATGGGGATATATGTATATGTATAGCTGATTCACTTTGTTGTACAGCAGAAACTAACACAACACTGTAAAGCAACTATACTCCAATAAAGATGTGACAAAAGAAAAGAATCATGTCGTTAAACTTTGTAAGTTTAGTAAACCTGTAGATATATTTTAGAGTAAGCCATTTCAAATTTAACAAACTCTCAATTAGCAGTTATTTTTTTAAAGTTTTACACCAATGTAAATGTTTCATTTAGCTAGGTTGGATGTAAAACAGATAAGCATTTCTGGTATAAACCCACTTAGTCATTCTAACATATTACATATTTGTTAATATTTTAAGGATTTTTGTGTCTATATTGTTGAAGAATACCGACCTATACTCTCTTTTTCTTGCAATAAATTAATGTTAGCCTCATAAAATGAGTTTAGCCTCCTCCTCCTTCACTTGCTGGATAAGTTTTTGTAAGGTTGGGAAAATTTTCTTCTTGTATGTTTTACAGAATTCACCAGTAAATCTATCTTTTAGATGGATTTACTATCTATCTAAAAGGTTTCCACTTATGAATTCAAGTTAATAGATATAGATATAGGTCTATTCTGATTTTATACTTATTTTTTACTTCATTTTGGTAATTGGTGTCTTTCAAGGATTTGTCTATTTCATCACATTTACTGGCATAAAGTTGTTCATAAATATCCTCTGTTATCTTCTCAAAGTCTATAGGATCTGTAGTGATATCCCCTCTTCCATTCTTAATATTGGTGATTTATTCTGCTTTTCCATGATTAGTCTGGTCAGAAGTTTACCAATTGTATTAGTTTTTTCAGTGTTCCAGTCTTTGATTTTTATTCATTTTTATCTAATATTTGTCTGATTTTTATCTCACTGATTTCTTCTCTTTATTATTTTCTTCCTTCTATTTACTTTGGGTTGTTCCTTTTCTAGCTTCTAATGCTGGAAGCAGAGATCATTGAATTTAAACCACTCATTTTCTAATATAAGCATTTAAAAATATAGATGTGTCTCCAAGCCCTGTTTTAGCAGCATTTCACAAATTTTGATATATTGTACGTTCTTTAACATTCAGTTCTATTTTCTAATATCCCTTGTTCTTTCTTCTTGGACCCATGTCTTTTTAGAGTATATTTTTTCCCTTACAAGTAGTTGAGAATTGTCTTATAGTCAGTCAAGCAAATGGTCTATCTTAGAGAATGTCCTATGTACACTTGAAAAGAATTTATATTCTGCTATTGTTTAGATGTGTATTCTATTAATGACACTTAGCTCAAGTTGGTTTATTTTTTATATCTACCAACCCAATATACAAGGAATACATTTACTATTTAAATTTTGCTTCAATAAGTTTTAGATCATTGGACTCACCCTAGAAGGTAACAAAATCAGAGCTGAATATCATTGTTCAGGGGGATAAATCAGTTTGAAAGCTAGACACGACATGATTTCCTATGGTCCCTCATTATTCTGAAATTTTATGATTAAGCAGTAGAAAATGTAGAACTCTTTATTGAATGGTCATTGGAAATTTGTTCTAAAGTACAACATTACTAAAAAATAAGGTAAGGGGGACCTCCAAGATGGCAGAGGTATAAGACATGGAGATCACCTTCCTCCCTACAGATACATCAAAAATACATCTACACGTGGAACAACTCCTACAGAACACCTACTGAACACTGGCAGAAGACCTCAGACCTCCCAAAAGACAAGAAACTCCCCACGTACCTGGGTAGGGCAAAAGAAAAAAGAAAAAACAGAGACAAAAGACGGACGGGACCTGCACCTCTGGGAGGGAGCTGTGAAGGAGGAAAAGTTTCCACGCACTAGGAAGACCCTTC
>RJWK010051643.1:0-15878 GCA_004363435.1 Platanista minor | reverse complement strand
TTGGGAAGTTTGCAGCTGTATTAATCTTGATTATCGACTCTCCTATAGAAAGACATCAGTGCATTTTCCCAGTGAGGAAATCCTGGTAAGGAGTGGGGGGCAGGCAGTTCAGCCAAAGTCAAAGAATGAAGCCCAGCAGAAACAGTATATGCATCCTTTGCTGTAACCATATTCATTCCATGAGGCCAATGTCAGGAGAGGTTGTATCATTATCATTAGAGGGAATCAACAATGCCTAGCTGAGAGCCTCTTTGGGGGAAGATAGGGCTCTACTGAGACCCACAGACATGGCAAAAACTCCCCAAGGAACTCTTGGGAGCCATGGCAACTGGCTTCCAGCTCCCTCCCCACACCACTCGAGTTCAGCCCCTCCCAGGCAGGCCTGGCAAGCATCTCGCAGGGGGCTCGGCACATACTTACCGCCTCCCTGTAGGAGGAGCTGCTGTGCAGGGCAGTGTGCAGCACCCGGAACTCCCGCAGGGCAGCCACTTTGTCCACAGGTTCTGGGGAACAAGACACTCAGTTACCCTACAACCCAGCCCTGCCCCTGCTGCAGACGCACCACATCACTTCAGCAAGTGCCCAGACGCAGGTCCCCTTCCCTCATCATCCCGCTAAGAATGGGCACCCGATCAGAAAAAAACATTTATGCCATAGATGTGAAAACTGCACTCTTTTAAGCATCTTCAGGAGAGAAACAAATTCAAGTTCCAGCAGAGGGGAATCTCACCACATGAAAGAGACTGTTCTGATCAATATCCCACTGCAGGAGTTCTAGGCTTTTCACATTTGAAAAGGAGGAGGGTATAAGGAACTCAACAGACTTTTGTGCAGTGATTTAAAATAAGTGCTGCAGGGCTTCCCCGGTGGCGCAGTGGTTGGGAGTCCGCCTGCCGATGCAGGGGACACGGGTTCGTGCGCCGGTCCGGGAAGATCCCACGTGCCGCGGAGCGGCTGGGCCCGTGAGCCATGGCCGCTGAGCCTGCGTGTCCGGAGCCTGTGCTCCGCAACGGGAGAGGCCACAACAGTGAGAGGCCCGCGTACCACAAAAAAAAAAAAAAAAAAAAAAAGTGCTGCAAAGCCATCTGAACAATATGGAGCTATGCTGACACAATATGCTAAGAGAAAGAAATAGAACACAGTTGTATGTGCATTCTCTAGTAAAACTTTGTGATGTGTGTCAGCATGCACGTGGGCCGAGGCTGGAAGGGAACAAGCTAGGGTGACAGGATCAGGGGTAACTCTTTTCTTCTGGATAGTTTCTTTCAGGCCTCTGTAATATTATTCTGATTAAAAAAAAGAAATACCACAACGACCAAGAAAACATTGTATTTCTAGGGTTCTTGACAAACTCATCACGTGTCCAAAAGCAAGCATGTCACTGGGACTCAAAGCTCCTTTTGGATCTTTGGACACAATGACTCATATATATGGGAGAGTTTAGCAGTTGTCTTAGTTTTACTTGGTCACTTTACTATTTAGGACATCAGCCCATCTCACAGGTAAAGAAATTTGGGTAAAAGAATGGGGAGTAGGCAGGAAGTCCACCCTGGGTCACACTTTTAAAAGTGTGGTGACCCTTACCCAAAACGGCTACTTGTGATTATATGGACTGTGTACTGCCCAACTCCAGATGCACCATTCTCAGAGCAAGGTGAACAGTACCCCTAGGGTTCAGTGTGGCAACCACATCCTAACCTATAGCTCTAATCATGAGGGTTGTCTCTTCTGAAAAATATTCACCTCAAGTAAATTACCTAATTTACTCATTCAACAAACCTGTGCTAAGCATTTACTCCATGGTTTTGGAGTAAATCTTTTGTGCAAGGCACAGGAATACAAAAAGTGAGAGTCCCTGCCATCAAGGAACTTAACAGTAGGAGAAATGAGACTGGATTAAACACACACACACACAATTACAAAATACCATGCTGAGGACTTCAACAGAGGCATGGACCACAGCGAGGGCATTAGGAACATGGAGGCAGACAGCCATTACTGAGAGGGAGGACCACACAGAGCTGCCTCCCAGAAGAGAATGTTTGAGAGGGGTATTTAAGGTAAAGCAGATGTTTACTGGGAAGAGAAGGTATTCCAGGCCTAAGTGAGAATGAGTGCAAAGGCATGGAAGAATATAAGAGGTGCTTCGAAGGAACAGTAAGTCGTTCTTGGTGGCTGGAGCCTGGGGTACACACCCCTGCTCAAACAGCAGGCCTAAGTGAGATCCTAAAGGGATTTGTAACCTTCTGCGGAGAACCACCAAAAGGATCCAGGTGGGAAGGAAGAAACTGACACCTTCTCCTCCTACAGGATCTAATCTGGTGGGAGATAAAAGAAATGTGTTTCCTTTTGGAAGAACACTCAAGGATAAAATACCTAAAATGCTGTCACAAAAGTTTATTTTCAAATCTAAAAGTTTATTTTCACCTCCCAATAAAGAGTCCGTTTGTTTCAAAAATAAATTTCCAGGCAGAAGGAGGGATGAAAAGGACTCAAAATCTTAAGCCCACAATCAGCTAAGAGTTATGCTTGTCTCTTTAACACCTCTGAGCTAGTTTCACCCTTTGGAAGTGAGAGGCAGCCAGCCCAGTGGAAAGAACATGGGCTCTTGAGACAGGAAAACCTGGATTCACATCCCAGCTCTTACATTCATTTTCTAAGCAGGTGACCTTGAATAAATACCTTTCTAACCCTCTTTTTCTTCATCTATAAAATGCTAATGCTGCTACACTACCCTGCTGAGCCACTGTAATGATTAAATGAGATATCAAAGAGAAACAATCTGGCTGGAAGAAGCAACAAATGCTACTTTCCTTCTGTCAATCCCCTCCAGCCAAAGATCAGAGCGGTACACCTACAGTTGAGCAAGTTGCGTTCACTGCTCTTACAGAGAGAATGCCACCACCAGAACCATGGGGCATCTCAATAAGAGGGAGTCAGAAAGAACTTATAGGATTTGGGCTTCGGTTGGGTGACTTGGCGGGTGAAGTTTAAGGAAGCAGGGTTTTGCTCTGGATTGGAGGCTGTCAGGAAGTGGGGATGATTTTATGATCACGTATCTTAATAATTCTTATCTAGAAGGAAAACTAGTGCAAGGTGAAAGCTGTAATTGGTAAAGAAGCAGCAGTCACTCATAATAGCCAGGATAAAGGGATATTTGGTCATTTTTGTGGTTTAGACAATGTTCATGTTTTTGTCTCCGTTCAGAAATAAGAAGAATCTTGTTTTTGTCTTGATCCACTACAGTCCCAGAGTGTGTGGCCTTGTAGATGTTGGTGACCTGTGAAATTGTTCATGTTTCAAGGCCTAGCTGAAGGCCAGGCCAGCCCCCAGATGTCAGAGACTGCCTTTCTCTTTCTCACTTCCCATCAGGGTACGAAAGAAGTTATTTTTGTTCTTTATGTTCAGAATTGAAAAGAGGAAAAATTTCAAGCTGATAACCAGTCAAAGCAATCGTGAACATTATTAAAATATATCAAACTGCCCATTTTTAACAAAGCCAATCTCTTATATAGCTTAGCTTTATCTTTGGGGAGGCTTTTAAAACACAGATGTAAAATTTAAATTATGAATTACAAGCAACACCTTTTATTAATAAGTCAAAAAAGCATTAGAGGCTTTGTATGTTCTCTCCAAGAGCTACTTTCATACCACTCGAGTATTTTCAAGCTTCAGGAAAATAAATTATCAGTATAGCAGGAGTGAGGTGACTGACTGAACAAATCACCGCCTGCAACAGTTTGTGCGAAGATTTGCTAACATGAGAGCACACTACAGCATTTAGAGGAAAGCAGGGAGTTTCCAGCTTTTTTCTAATGAGAACAACAACAACAAAAATACAAAGTTCACTCCCTAAAGGAATTTAAATAGACACATCCTCCCCACCCCATTAAAACAGTGGGTAATGAACTTAAAAGTAGAGAAATAAATCCCTTTCTGTTAGTGGCATTGGCAGCAAGATCAAAATTGTACTCGGTTAACCAATGTGGTCTAATCCAATAAGTAATAAAGATATCCTCTATTATCATCTCAGTAAATCACCCCTCTGTTCCACCCAGGCCCTTGCCTCAAGAACACACACAGATGCTCCTTCCCTTGTAGATATTACAGAAACCCTGCCTGTCTAACAGACAGCACTCTCTCACCAGGTTTCTGATCAGGCTCAGGCCAGGACTTGCGCAGAACATGGACTGTGGACCCAGGCTGAATGCCATAGAAGTCAAGGGTCTGATCATCTTTTAGCTTCCGGCCACAGTAGATCAGATCTAAAAAAAAAAGAACTGTTCATTTATATTTTGCTCCTCAAAACAATTTAAATCATTTTTGTCCCCTAAGAACCTTATCTTGATTGGACAGATAGCTAGAGAATGATGTATGCTTTTAAAAGTATTCTAACTTAATAAATGCATTTTTTATTTTTTTTATTTGGCTGTGTTGGGTCATTGTTGCTGCACGCGGGCTCTCTAATTGTGGCGAGAGGGGGCTACTCGTCATTGTGGTGCGCAGGCTTCTCATTGTGGTGGCTTCTCTGGTTGTGGAGCACAGGCTCTAGGCATGCCGGCTTCAGTAGCTGTGGTATGTGGACTCAGTAGTTGTGGCACACAGGCTTAGTTGCTCTGTGGCATGTGGGATCTTCCCAGACCAGAGCTCGAACCCATGTCCCCTGCATTGGCAGGCGGATTCTTAACCACTGCACCACCAGGGAAGCCCAATAAATACATTTTAATAATAACTGTTAGCGAGCACAAACTGATAAAACACAGAATCTACACAGGAAAACTCTAGAGCTTAACACCATGGAGACTGCTCAATTTAAATGAACGGGAAAATGCAACAATGAAAAAGGATGAACCCCATATTTTTATGACTGAAAACACACTTTTTGCCAGCTTAGACCATTTTGTCAGTTTATATGACATTGCGTTTATAATATAATTTAATTATATTCACTTTCACTGCCGGGGCCTGGGTTCAATCCCTGGTAGGGGAACTAAGATCTCGAAAGCCACGCAGGGAAGGGAAGGAAGGGAGGGAGGGAGGGAGGAAGGAAGGAAGGAAGGAAGGAAGGAAGGAAGAAATTATATTTAAATTCCTTCTTCCTCCACCTAGAATGCCATTGCCATCTGTCCTTTTTCACTGCCTTCCCTCTAACCAACCAACCAACCAAAAATCCTAACCACCCCTTAATACCCAGCTCAAACGCCATATACTGAGGGGCTTTCCCTGGCCAGCTCCTCCTTCCTAACCTAAATTCTTTTTTTTTTTTTTTTTGGCTGTGCCAGGTCTTAGTTGCAGCACGCAGGCTTCTTAGTTGGGGCATGCGAATTCTCAGTTGCGGCATGCATGCAGGATCTAGTTCCCCGACCAGGGATTGAACCCAGGCCCCCTGCATTGGGAGCACGGAGCCTTACCCATTGGACCACCAGGGAAGTCTCCCTACCCCAAACTCCTGCTCTATCAGAGAAAGAATTCAATAATGTCATAGTTAAGGAATGTTGTGATAAAGTAGCTCAGTATAACGAATGACTAAAATGGCAACAATAGTTTCATTATGATTTGTGTTTCTATTCACCCAACAACAATCACTTCCATTATGATTTGTGTTTCTATTCACCCAACAACAATCACTTCCCTGGAGTGCTAACATTAGGAGACAAATCCCAAACACTTAATTTACCCGTTAATTCCAGAATTATTCTCCCCCAAAAGAGATCAGAGCAGCAGCCCATCCCTAGTCCACAGAGACTCACCGATCAGTTCGGGGTCTGGAACAGACTCCTGGAGTTTGCCAGCAATGAGCTGCTTCAGAAATGAAATACTATAGCCTCCCAGTGAGTATTCTCCGAGCTCTGTCTCTGGCAACCGAAGAATAGATTTGGGGGCAAGCGGCTGGTCAGCCAGCTTCACCGCCAGGTGCCAATCTGAGAGAGACATCCTCTCTCTTTCGCGCTCTCTCTTTCTCCCTGTAAAGGAACAAAGTCTTAGTGGTTAAAGGACAGACCACCACCCTACACCACCCCCACCCCACCAGGGGGCTGAATGAGAGGTAATTCAGGGTGACACTTGAAAAAGTGCAAGATGCAGCATCAGGAGGCCAGAACTAGAACCTGGGGTCCTCTCTTCACTCATCTTATGACAGACAGCAAGGGACTTCAGCTCTCTAAGCCTCAGTTTCTTCAGCTTTAAAGTGGACATTAAAATGTCATGCCAGCTAATAGGAATGCTGTGAGGCTCAAATGAGATCATCCAACACTCTCCCATATGTACACTCCGTGTTTCTTCCTCAACTCTTGCTTTAACTACCACACAGCTTTACAACAAGCTCCCTGCCTCTGGCCTCTCCCTACCAAATATCCATGCTGCCACCCAAGCCATCATTTTAAAACACAGATCTGATCAAGTCACTCCCCTGCTTAGAATCCCTCCAATAACTCCAGACCACCTCTATGAATAAGTCTAAACGGCACAGCCTGGCTTTAAAAAACATTCAAAACTGTTCTCTCTGCCGGCCTTCCTCCTCAAGAGCTCTGGGCTACCCCACCCTCCCCAAGCCTGGATTCAAAACAAAGCTCTCCCCAACTTTATACCTCCGCTCATCTACTAACTCTGCATGTAACTCCTCTTCCCTCTTCCATCTCTAAGCAAACTCCTATCAAGAGCAACCCAAATACAACCTCTCCTGTCCCCTCTCTCTTCCCTCTATTGTCATATTCCCTCATGGCAAAGGGTTAGAAATATCTATTTACTTCTCAATCTCCCCCGCATCCCATTCTTAGAGGCTCTTGAAAGCAAAGACCAGAATTTTTGGTCGCCACTGTCCCAATGCCCAGTACTTATAGGTGCCCAGAAAATGAATCAAAAACCTGAGGAAAGAACCTTGTAAGGCAAGATAAGCCCTTGCTATAATCATTATTGCTTCCAAAGTGGCTTCTTTGTAATAGGAAAGAAAAGGCTTCAGAGGCTGCCCCGCAGACCCTAAGGCATCCTCAAACCGTCCATCTCCAGGTTTATGGCAGAGAAGGAAATGGGGCTTTTAATCTACCATATCTCATTTAATCCTCACAACTGTTCCCTGAGACAGGAATTCTCATTTACATACTACAGACAAAGGAACCGAGTATCAGAAAGGTGAAGTCAGTGGCACACGGTCACTGATAGTTTATATTGGGACAGGGACACTACCTCTTGGGTAACGACCCCACCGCTCCCACGGGACCAGCAAACTAGTCAACACACGTCGAGCCCGCGCGACCCAGGACCCAGCTCCCTCACCCGTCCCGCGGAAGGAACCCGGCCGTAGGGCCGCCGCTGTAAACACTCACACAGGTCCTCTCGCCGGAAACAGGAAGCTCTGCGGCTCACTCTGGGAGTTGCAGTTTCTACTGCGGCCCCCGCCCCTTTATAAATAACCAGCCTGCAAGTGGCGCTAGTTGTAAAGCTTCCGGTTCCGGGGAGGGCGTGGCTCCTCTGCGGTTTGAAAGTTCCGGCGCGAGAGTGTCTGTTCTTTCGTCGGAGAGGAGTCTTGGGCTATCAGTGTTCCGGGGCGCAGGTCACGAGAGCGGGGCTTGTCGTGAGGTTTACAGCCCCGCGATTCCCCCACTGTCCTGGGACGCATTCAGAGTTCTTCGGTTACTCCGGGTCCTTACAGCGCCGCAGGTGGGAACTCCCACTGCCGGGCTCTTGGGCACATCGCGGACCCCGGATCCCGTCCCGCCTCGACCCTTCGCTCCCAGAGGGCCCTTTCCCGAGCGGCCTCTTCAGACACGCCTCAACCTCACCAGAAAACGGCCTGCCTTCGGGTGAAGTCAGCCTCTTCTGTGCTCGCCTCTGGCTTCTCGTGGCGACCCTACCTTTGAGGGCATACCAGGAACCCAACGATGACTTCCTCCAAAAGTTGGTTCGTTGAGAGAAGTTACCAAGCCGGGTTCCTCTTACTCCCCAGCTCGCAATGGTGGGAATCAGTTCGGGGAGGGCAATTTCTGCTGAACTCTTAGAGAAACTGCATACAGTCGTCCCTCGGTATCCGCGGGGGCTTTCTCCCAGGACCCCCCCACCCCGTGGATACCAAAATCCGCGGATACTTAAATCCCTAATATAAAATGGCAGAGTACAGTCGGCCCGCCGTATCCTCGGATGCGGAGCCCGCTGGTACCAAGGGCTGTTAGATGCACGATTAGAATAGATGGTGTTTGCACAGAGGTTAGGATTAGCCAACTCTTCTGACTGGACTCTATTCGAGGAATTAATTCAAGGACTAAGGAAAGCAAAAAACAAAAAAACCCACAGGTGAATAAAAAAATAATGAGGTTGGTTCGAGCAACTAAAGGCTGACCTGGTGTGCACAAACGTAAAAGCATGACTCTGCCACATCCCAATGTACAACCTGGGACTAAGGCAGCAACTGTGAGCAGGATAGCTTGACTGAGGAGAGCAGATAAACTGCAGGGTCTCAGAGGGCCTGACACTGGAGGCTAGTCACTCCTCTGCTCTTCTAATACGGGAGATTTTCACGAAAGTCTGTCACTGTCTTCTTGCTGAACCCTAGGTTCCTCATAGTTGTCCCCAAAGTAGCCTCTCCCCGATCCTACCCATTTTTAGATATAACCTCTCTTTCAGAAACCTAACTATCCAGCCCTCTTTAAGCTCCTTCTTCTCTTATCTACTAAAGTACTTGCACCTGAACCACATACTTTAGTGTTTTATTAAACTTTGTTCAATACTGTGCCTTGACTGCCTGCTGGAGAAGACAGGGACCCTGTCTTCTTCTGGTTTTCCTCATAGCAGAACTGAATATACTAGGTGCTTATGAGTTTCTTGTTTTGATTCATTTCATTATAAGCTCCATAGGAGAATAAGCAATGACTATCTTACCCTCCACTTCATCTTCAGCAGTTGACCAGGACCTGGAACATAGTAGGTGAGCAATAAATATGTGTTGAATGAAGCATTCATCTACCAAATGTGGCTGTCTTGCTGTAGCTTGTTGCCCCCAGGAAAGGAGGTACGCCTTTCTGAGTTCTGAATTGTACATCGTAATGATAAATTATTAAATGAGTAAATGAATGAAGGAATAACCCAGGACCAAACAGGTTCTTTGGGAACCAATTTACCAAATAGGTGTGGTGGCCAGATGCAACGGTCAGATTCTAGATAAAATTAGAAGTCTGGACACAAGACAAATGACCAGACATGGTAAAAAAAGAAAGTGTCCAGGCCCAGTCCTTCCATCAATCCATATTTGGAGACATATACCCTCATTAGCTTTCTCTGAGAAAGTGGTGGACAATTTTTCATTAAACCTTCAAGAGACTATTTGCCCAATCATTTGCTATTGGAAAACAAATTATGAGACTGCACATTTGGGCTTCCCTGGTGGCGCAGTGGTCAAGAATCTGCCTGCCAATGCAAGGGACACGGGTTCAAGCCCTGGCCCAGGAAGATCCCACATGCCACGGAGCAACTAAGCCCATGTGCTACAACTACTGAGCCTGCGCTCTAGAGCCCACGAGCCACAACTGCTGAGCCCACGTGCCACAGCTACTGAAGCCTGCGTACCTAGAGCCTGTGCTCCACAACAAGAGAAGCCACGACAATAAGGAGCCCGCGCCCCACAGCGAAGAGTAGCCCCCACTCACAACTAGAGAAAGCCCGCGCACAGCAAGGAAGACCCAACACAGCCAAAAATAAAAACAAACAAATAAATTTATTTTAAAAAAAGTATACATTTGTATTTTTAAAATAACTATAAAATTAATATGGGGATTTCTGGGTCTGGCAAGACAGCAAATGAAAATCATCTGAAGTACTCCTTCTACAAACAAAAATGTATAAAATAATACATCTATTAAAAATCACGTAACTGTGGTCACATCCTCAGATGCTAGAAATGAAGGGGTAACTGGAAAAAAGCAGTGAGCTTTGGAAGCTGATGAGCACCTTTCCAGAGAGAATAGTGGTCATGGAAGCCTTGCTTGGAGATTTTTCTTTTAACACCAAAACATTGGGCTGGGCCCTTGAGCAACTGAAACTGATACCACTACATAAAGTTGAAACCTTTAAAAGATTTGCATGGTGGTCCAGTGGGTGAGACTGCACTCCCAATGCAGGGGCCCCAGGTTCGATTCCTGGTCAGGGAAATAGATCCCACATGCTGCAACTAATGATTCCACATTCCACAATGAAGATCCTGCGTGCCGCAACTAAGACCCAATGCAGCCAAATAAATAAGTAAATATTTTTTAAAAACTAAAAGATTTGCCTCCTAAGTAAAAGGGCAGAGTACAAAAAACCAAAACCCAAACCCATGCATCAGCACTAAGAGAAGATAAGAAAAGTCCTCTACTTGGCTATGAAGGCAGGTCAGTGAAAGGGGAGTAGACTTGTGAAAGAACAGGCTTCCCTGAGAATTTGAAACCCTAGACCTGTACTTTGTGTAAGTTTGTGGCCAAACTTTCCCAGAAACGTCCAAAATTGGTCCCTGGGTCTGCATTTTAACATACAGTTAAACTAGGGCATTCTATTAGATTAAAGATTCAGTGGCAGAAGGAAATGTGTAGTCAGTGACTTTTGGGTGAGTGAAGTTGACTAGTTGGCCTGCTTTTTTATTAAGGGGGAAAAAGGCAAATAACATGTCACTTGAGGTCTACAATTTAAATTTTTTAATCCAGTTCATTCTTTTACAGAAAGCAACAAAAACCAGATCTGTATGAATAAAAAATATAAAAACTAAAGACATGAAAATAAAATAAGTTAGCATGCTCAGGCCATGGTGTGTGGCATATAGAATCTTAGTTCCCCAAACAGGGATCAAACCCGTGCCACCTACAGTGGAAGCGTGGTCTTAAGCACTAGACCAACAGGGATGTCCCTCAAAATGTTATCTTAGGTATTTCTCAAGTTTCATTAAGTCAACTTTATTTAGAAATAATTTACATACAATAAAATGTATGCTTGGGACTTCCCTGGTGGTGCAGTGGTTAAGAATCCGCCTGCCAAAGCAGGGGACTTAGGTTCAAGCCCTGGTCCGGGAAGATCCCACGTGATGTGGAGCAACTAAGCCCATGTGCCACAACTACTGAGCCTGTGCTCTACAGCCAGTGAGCCACAGCTACTGAGCCTGCAACCACAACTACTGAAGCCCACATGCCTAGAGCCCATGCTCCACAACAAAGAGAAGCCTCCGCAGTGAGAAGCCTGCACACCACAACGCAGAGTAGCCCCTGCTCGCTGCAACTAGAGAAAGCCTGTGCGCAGCAACGAAGACCCAACGCAGCCTAAATAAATAAATTAAATAAATAAATAAATAAATTTATTTTTTAAAAAAAGTATGCTTAAAAGAAATTGGTCCTGGGGTTCTTGGTAAAGCAAATATAAATCCTTTTTGGAGCAACACTAACAAAACTCATGCCATCCAACAGGAAAGAAGAAAGCTAAACTGAAGATTTCACAAAAAGAATTAACAAATATTCATGGAAGAGAGAGCAGAACAAACAAGTAACAACACCAAAAATGTTAGCTATTAGGAAGTCAGTTAAAAAAGAGATGTAAAATAAGCATGAAAAAATTTATTAAAGTCACTGAAGAAGCTATCAGGACTTTAAGAAAGAATAACACATGATTAAAAAAAAGAACAGGCAGATTTGAGAAGAACCAAAAAGAACTTTTAGAAATAAGAAGTACTGTCACTAAAATTAAGAACTTAACAGATGTAGGTCCTTGTCAAAAATGTATATTGTGAATATCTTCTCTCAGTTCGTGGCTTGTATTTTTATTCTCTTAATGGGATTTTTAAACAATTTCTTGAAAGTCTAATTTATGAAATTTTATTTTGATGGGTAGAGCTTTTTGTGTCCTATTTAAAAAATCTCTGCCCTAATTATGAAGATATTTTCCTATGCTTTCTTCTGTAAATTTTATCTTTCACATTTAGTCTATGATTAATTTCATATTAATTTTTATGTATAAAGTGAGATAGGCATCAAGATTCTTATTTTCCATAGGGTATCAATTGATGAGAACTACTTTTTTTTTAAATCGCATCCCCACTGAATTTTACTGGCAGCTTTGTCCTAAATAAGGTGACTGTTATCTATTGATGCATTTCTGACTCTATTCTGTCCCACTAATATATTTTTATATCCTTGTGCCACTAACCATACAACTTGATTTCTGTAGCTTTAGAGTAGGTCTTGGCATCTGGTAGCATAAGTCCTCCAAATTTATTTTGCTTTAACATGGCTCTATCACTAATAGATGACAATTGTTAACTTTTTTAATGTTTCTAAAAATATAATTTTATTGAATTAAATAAATTTTGTATTCAACAAAATTTAGATTATACTGCATATGATAGTAAACTGCATAATTCACTTAACTTGAATATTTCCCCATGTGCTCAAATTGTCTTGAGAATGTGATATTTTAAAATACTTTTATTTTAAAGTAGTTTCAAGTTTACAACAAAGTTGCAAAAATAGCATGAAATAATTCCTTCTTAACCACCCAAAGTCCCCAACTGTTAACATTTTATGACATTTACCTTATCATTTTTTCTCACCCTCTATATATATGATTCTCCCACCCCCATCCCCAAGCTGTTTGAAAGCAAGTTGTAGATATGATGCCCCATTACCCTTAAATATTTCAGTGGCTATTTCCTGAAAACAAGGACACACTCTCCTACCTACCATGGTACAACCCATTAGAATCAAGAAATTAATACAGTTCTACCATCTAATCCACAGATGTAATTTAAATTTCATCAACTGTCCCAGGTAGGTGGAGACTGATCACCTCACTGCTGTTTTCATAAATTATTTGGGAGATTTTCACAAAGTTTGTCATATCAGTCATTAATCCAAACAGTTTTGGTCCCTTTTAGTGGTGAATAGTATTTAGAATCCAAGTCTGGGTGTGTTTATTGTCACTGAGATGTCATTATTTCCAGTTCCTCTCAGTGGATAGACCTATGAAATACATATTTACACACACAAACCCATTCATCTATATTTCTGTTTCATATATATGTTACATATATGAAATAATATGTATATGTTCTTTTTTCATTAATTTTTGTTGGAGTATAGTTTATTACATATGTTCTAATACCAATACTTCAAATTCCAATTCAACCCTACATAGTCTTTTCTAGTCTTCTTCTCCTCTATAATTTTACCTTTCTTCTCCAAAATGGCTCCCATTTTCCACAATATATTTACCTGCATTTGCTTATATTGAAATCCATGGTAACTATCACAGTGGAGCCTCTTCAACTTGTGGCTGAGTCATTTTAACACTTAACCTAAAATTTTCTGATCATTGCCTTACTATCTGGCATGACAAGAGTTCCAGGCTCATCTTTACATTTCCTGCCCCAAACACAACAATGAGCCATTTCTTCAAAAAGCTCAGATGGGGACTTCCCCAGTGGAGAAATGGATAAGAATCCGCCTGCCAAGGCAGGGGACACAGGTTCGATCCCTGGTCCGGGAAGATCCCACATGCCGTGGAGCAACTAAGGCCACGAGCCACAACTACTGAGCCTGCGTGCCACAACTACTGAAGCCCGCGCACCTAGAGCCCATCCTCCACAACAAGAGAAGCCACCACAAGGAGAAGCCCGTGCACCGCAAGGAAGAGTAGCCTCCACTCGCCACAACTAGAGAAAGACTTCACACAGCAACGAAAACCCAACACAGCCAAAAATAAATAAAATTAAATCTTTATAAAAATAAATAAGTAAATAAAGCAACTATAGGGCTTCCCTGGTGGCGCGTGGTTAAGAATCCGCCTGCCAACGCTGGGGACACGGGTTCGAGCCCTGATCCGGGAAGATCCCACATGCGGCAGAGCAACTAAGTCCATGTATCATAACTAGTGAGCCTGTGCTCTAGAGCCCATGAGCCACAACTACTGAAGCCCGCACACCTAGAGCCCGTGCTCCACAACAAGAGAAGCCACCGCGGTGAGAAAGCCACGCACTGCAAACAAGAGTAGCCCCTGCTCACCGCAACTAGAGAAAGCCCACGCAGCAATGAAAACCCAAAGCAGCCAAAAATAAATTAAAAAAATAAATAAATTTATTAAAAAATAAATGAAGCAACTATACCCCAATTTAAAAAAAATTTTTTTTAAAGGGTACAGTACACTAAGAGGTCCGAACTGAATTGCATTTCCAGGTTCACATGTGAACAAACCTTCACCCCTCAATGAGCCAGAGATTCTAGGGATCCAACAGGCTGAGGTTAACCCAGGGCCAAACTGAACATTCAGGGCAGTTCTCAAAGTATTGAGCTTAATAGCCTAAGCATACATCTCTACATGTGGATTAGAGCCTGATCAGCTCTAAAGGGGACGGGGGGTGGGGGGAATAAAAAAAAATTTTTTTAATTAAAAGCTCAGATGGGTTTTAGTGGGATATTGAATTTGAAGCCCACAATCTGGGCACTAGGGATGCTAATTTCTACTGAACTGGTCATTTCTAAGCTGCTTCAGTGAGAGAGCTAGGGACAGAGCTAGATCTATATCTATATATAGATCTATGCTTATAAAGATAGAAATAGAAATAATTTATACTGCTACTTCAAATTGAAGACTACAGGGGTTTATGTAAACTTTTGAATATTATATGTTTCTTTCCTTTTCCACATTGAGAATCCTAGTTTTCAAGAAAACAGGGGATTCCCACTAGCTATCTATTTTACACATGGTAGTATATTTATGTCAAACCTAATCTCCCAATTCGTCCCACCCTACCCTTCCCCCACTGTGTCCACATGTCCATTCCCTATGTCTATGTCTCTATTACTGCCCTACAAAAAGTTTCATCTGTACCATATTTCTAGATTCCACATATATGCGTTAATATACGATATTTGTTTTTCCCTTTCTGGTTTACTTCACTCTGTATGACAGTCTCTAGGTCCATCCACGTCTCTGCAAATTGATATTTTGTATACCAACTTATAAATATATTTTATACTCTGCTTTCTGGAAAGGTAGGAAGCGTGGCGCAAGTGGCGGGGCGCAAGATTAGATGCTGCCTGGGTGAGTGAGGAGTGTGCGGCGCCGCAGGAAGTGCGTGCAAATGGCTCTGTGGTCCCAGGCTGTCCCTACGGGGAGGGGAACGTGTGGGTCTGGGTGAGTGTGTGAGTGTGCAAGCTGCCACTCCAGAGAGAGCTGTAAGGTTCAAAGTCGGCCGGCAGCCAGTCCAGCTCGTACCGGGATATGCCAGGTGAGCCCCAGGACAGTGGAACGCAGGCCCCCTCGGGAGCGGGCAGTGGTCCAGGGGTTTGCTTTACTCAGCAGCTATGTATAGTGCTGGCAGAGGGCGTTCCTTGGGAACTCTCAATTTGAGTCAAGGAGTGCATCTGTCCTGTAATTTTCCAAGGGGAGAGATGAAAATATGAATTTGGAGAGTAACTAGAGCTGAGATTCTAGAGCTGTGCCTGTGCCTCTGTTCTTCCTCCTGAAATCTGTTCTCCCTCCTCCAGGTGGCTTCCTGCTTGACGGGCTCTCTGATGATGAGGACTACTTTCACCCAGTAAGTGGCCTGGCTGCCTGCCATTTTGGGGAGATGGTGCTGAGGATGCACCCCTCCCTGGGACCTGGCACACCACAGCTGGGTGGTGATCAGAGGCCCTTTAGTGACCCAGCTATGTCACACTATTGCTGTCTGAGCCTGGCAGCTTGGGGAGGTTCCCCAAGAACTGTTCCTGGAGCAGGGGTGGGGTTCATCTGAGAACGTCACAGGGCTGCTTCCCTGATTCTTGGTGCCTCTCTTGTTCAGAGCGCCAGGTCCACGCCCTCGAGCAGCACATCCAGCTCCCGCCCAGCTTCCCTGGGATACAGTGGAGCTGCCGGGCCCCGGCCTATCACCC
>RJWK010051642.1:0-15879 GCA_004363435.1 Platanista minor | reverse complement strand
AAGGGAGGGAGTCGGCCTAGGCTGGGGGATGGGGGGATGCTGGGAGTGCCCTGGTGTATTGGGAGGATGATTCAGGCAGCCTCAGTGTGATGGCAAGGGGGAGGGAAGCAGGGAGGAGGGAGTGGGGGACTTTGACCGTGCTGGGCAGGGCACCATGGGGGTCTGGCCTTAAGAAGACGAGCAAGGGCCCTAGTGACAGACTTCAGCAAGCGAGATGCAACAGGACACACTGTCTGACAGGTCACTGAGGGCTTAGCAGGGGGTGGGTCCATGCTCACCTTGACTATCTGAGTCAAAGAGGCCAGGCTGAACTCTGGTGGCACCTACAGGGATTCGGGCGTGGGGAGGAGCGTGAGGACCTCTGAGCAGGGAGCTGTGAAAACAAGCTTCTGCCTTGTTCGCCTGGTTAACCCTTCATAATGCAGGCCATTAGGACAAAGTGCAGGGACCCATCCTCTGAGAAGCCTTCCTGAAGCCCCTCTGCCTCCTGGCCACCCAGCTTTTCTCCCTTCCAAGCCTATTCTATGCCCTGTGCACACATCTGCTTTCAGCTCCTGCAGCCCGTCTTGGCCCATGTGACATGGTAGCTGTCACCTGCTCGCCTGGTTCTGGGTACCCTGAGGGTGGGGGTGGGTTCCCAGTTCTGACTAAGGGGAAGAAAGAAACAAAGGACGGAAAGACAGAAGGAAAGGATGGAGGGATGGATGCAGGGAGGGAGGATGGGAAGGAGGGAGAGAAGTTTCCAAAGGCTGGTGTTAGCCCAGGTCTCTCTGTTTGCCAAGGTCATGAGATCAAGGACGCCCCCAATGGTCGGGGAGATGATGCAATTGGAGGTAAGACCATTTGCCCGGAGGCAGTGCAGGGCACTTTCTCTGGTGCCGTGGGCCAAGGATGGCTGGCTCTGGCTGCCAGCTGGCCTGCTAATTAATGAGGGTCTGGGAGGCCCTATTATCGTAGAACAACAGCTGATAATCTTGGTTCTCCTGAGAGGGCTGCAGCTCTCTGGGTTAGAAGCACAGGCCTGTGCTCCACGAGGCTGGGATAAATTCAGGTTTGGAGAGCTTCATTCATTCATTTATTTGCTTCCTTCCTCATTCACTCACAAAGGCAGCTGAGCTTGTGCTGGGTATCAGGTGACACAGCAGGAGCTGGGGATAGAGAGGGGACTGAGATCATGGGTAGAGCTGAGGACTTCAGAGATAAGCCCAGCTCTGCCCTAACTTAAGTGTGTAACTTTGAGAAACTTACAGGCCAGTAAGACAAAGAGCAGGGACACCTCCTCTGAGAAGCCTACCGGGAGTCCTTCTGTCCCTGGGGGACCCAGATTTTCTCCCCTCTATGCCTACTTCCCAACCAGTGTTTCCTTCTCTGCAGACCAGATCAAAGGGCCAGCTTCCAAGGATTTAGGGAGGACAGTCTAGGGCGTGTATAAATCACCCAGCACAGTGCCTGGTGTACGTTTAAATGCTCACCTAATGGTGGCTGTTAATCATTATTATAATAATCCAGTGGAGAGCAAAGTGTGTGAACCAACACACATGCAGTACAGCAAACACTACGGGAGGGGCAGGAAAACCCTAAGGAGGGATCTCAGAATGCGGCAACATTCCTGCTGCCTGGGAGAGCCCTGGAGAGCTTCAGAGAAAAGTGATAATTGCTGCTCTGGGACACGAAGCTGGAAGAGATAGAGACAGTCCTCCAGATAGAGTGAGTGGCAGGTGTTAAAGGAGGGTTGTGTCTGGTGACGTTTGGCTTGGGTGGAGGCACAGGAGGCTCTGCGAGCATCAGGCACTGCCCTCCTTGGAACATCTGTCCCATGGGAACCGACCCAATTCCGCCCAGTCCTGACAGCTGGGACCAGGATGGAGCTGGGGATTGAACACGGTTCTGAGGGTCATGGTATTCGCCATGAAGATTGCTTCTGCACTTCTAAATCAAAAATGGTAATAATTTCATTGAATCAAAATCCATATCATCCAAGGTGTGAGATGTGCCTCCAAGATGCAGGATGAGGAAGAAGTGGTCACTGGCCACAGTGCCCGGTCTAAGGGCTCCTGGCTCTGCAGTCGAACCAACCTTACCTTCTACTCCTAGCAAAGCTATACTTCATGGTCTAGACACCACTTTGCATGTATGGCCTCTGAGTGTCACAACCACTGTGTAAATATCATTAATCCCATTTTACAAGTGAGGAAGTCAGCCCTCAGAGATGGCAAGTGGCCAAGGATGGTCTGTATCCTTCAAAACCAGAGAGCAACAGTTGTGTGTGGTGAAGACGGAGGCAGCTCCGGGAGGATGCTGGAAACACACCAAGTACAGACAGCTGGGGGACCTGAGGCTGCAGAGATGCCTGGAGAGTGGAAACAGTGGAGATGGCCACTACTGCTCTGAGGTTGTCCTGGGGCAGAGGAAAACAGGCTTGTTCCAGCAAGTCGACGGGACATTACAAGGACAGGCTTCCCCGACTGAAGCAGGAGCTCCTCGGAGAGGCAGGAATTGTCTCCTGTCCTTAGAGGGATTTCCCCAGATAGGACCCAGGTGAGAACATTCTAGCACTGTGGGGAGGTTGCCTGGAGGGGCTGCTTAGCTTCCCCCCCTTTTAAAGTTCCACACTTGGATTCCACTTCCCCTGCCTGGAGGTCTACAGAGCTGATAGCCACAGGCTGGATGGACGCTGGAGCCTCGGGGAGGGTCCCCTGGCACCCAGGGGGGCATCCTGCCTGTGGTCCAGACACAGGAGGGACTATGTCCAGGGAGCATGCTTTGGGGCTAAGCCTTGATGCTCTCCGTGGTTTTTTTAGAGCAGACCTATTCCTGGGAGAGATAAATGCTTCGAGGGTTAATGGGAATGATGTTAGTAGATGTTACCTCTGCAGTCTAGGGCAGAGGCTTAAAGAAAACACTGGGATGGAGCCCTGGCCTGGGCAAGGTGGAGCGAGAGGTGGTGGTGGGGGAAGGGAGCCGGCTCTGGAACTCGATGTTCCCCGTGAGTCCAACTTGGCCACTTTTTAGAGGGAACATGGGGAAGACCACTCGGTTTCCACATCTGTAAACTAGAGAAGACGTGGAGGTCACCCTCACAGGTCGATGGCAGACACATGCAAGATACAGCTCGGTAAAACGCTACACCAGCTCAAAAGCGCTGTCCGGATACTAGCTGGTATGGCAGCATGTTTGCAAAGCACTTAGCATGTCGCTTTACTAAGTGCCTAATAAATGTGAACTATTATTATTACTATCACTATTATTACTACTACCACATTACAATTTTGTCCTCAAGGCTGTTCTACTTTCTGCAAGACCCTGTGCAGCCAGCAATAATTATATAAGAATTTTAACTGCTGTGCATTCTTTGCTCTTTCCAGTGAGACATTAAATCATGGGCAGATATGAAACTGATTCCACTTCCTTGCTGGTGGGGGCTACCTAGCAATAGCTATCATTTACTGAGCGCCTACTTTGTGCTAAGCCCTATTTGAAAGTCATGTTCTTGTATCAACTCAGTTAGTTCTCACAACCTACCTAGGATGCAGGACCACTAACGCCCCACTCTGCCGATGAGAACAATGAGGTGAGAAGGTCCACCGCTAGATAAGGTGGAGCTGGGACTGGAGCCTCATATTTGCTCTCAGGGCTTGTGTTCCTGTTGTAATGTGTGAGCCTGGGACACGAGGAATTAGCTAGTGGTGGAACGTGCTAAATATAGGACTTAATGGTCCCAGTCAATCCGGAGCAGTGAGGGAGAGGAAGGAGTCACACGCCCCAGTGGAAAGCGTATCCTGAAGTCAATATGGGGGGGTGAGCGTACACCAGGCAGCAAGTAGGTGGGAGAGAGCACACACTCCAAAATGACAGGCTGACCAGCCTCCGATTTGTACTCGGTCCCTTACTAGCTGCGTGACAGTGGATGAGACCAGGGGTTGGCCATCAACGGCCTGTGGGCCACGCCTGGCCAGCTGCTGGTGTTAGTGCATAAAATTTGCCTGACACACAGGTGCTTTGGAGCTAGTCTCCCATTGGACCCTCCCAAAACCCCGACAGGTGGGATTATCACCTGGATTATTCTGTAGTATGGAAACTACCACACCACGACGGCAGAGTTGAGTATTTGGGACAGGGGCTCTCTGGCCTGCAAAGCCTAAAATATTTACTCTCTGACCCTTTCCAGAAAATGTTTGCTGACCCCTGGATAGATGGTCGCGTCTCCTGAATCTCAGTTCTCTCAGTAAAAAAATGAGTCGTGGAGCTTACGCGAGTGAAAGCATGAGGTTATGGAAGTGATGTGAGCTCGTGGATGCCCTGTCTGTGCTGGTTTACAGTAGGTGCTGGTTAATGGATGGATGGTATGGAAAAGCCAGTGTAACACCTTGTGCCATAGGAGGCAGGATAGGAGAGTGGTGGGGGCAGATCAGCCTTGGTGAGAGGCAGACCTCGGTGACACCCTAACCCTAACACTGCTCCCTCACACCCAGCCTTGGGACCTGGGGCAAGTTGCTTCACTTTTTCTTCCCACCTCTCAAGGAATAATAATGCCAGCCCCTGTCTCTGGGGTATCTATGAAGATTTCACAAGTTACTTCATAAAAGCAAATCACATGGCTAGAGTAAAATAGGTGGACAACAGTAAGTATCCATAAAGATGTGGAGGAATATGGACCATCATCCATTGCTGGTAGAGATATAAAATGGTACAGCCGTTTTGGAAAATCCTTTAGTGGTTTTTTAGAAAACATAAATTTATTATACGAACCAGCAGTTGCACTGCTAGATATCTATCCAGGAGAAATAAAACATATGTCTACACCAGGACTCAAACACGAATATTCATAGCAACCTTAATTATAATATCTCCAAAGTGAGAACAACCTAAATGTCCATCAGCTGATTAAACAACTGATTATAAGCAAGCCATGTTGTGTCCACCAATGGAATATTATTTGGCAATAAAAAGGAATGAAGTACTGATACATGCTACAAAAAGCATTGACTTCAAAAACATGAAGCTAAGTGAAAAAAGCCAACCACAAAAGACCACATACGGTAAGTTCTATTTTCATGAAGCATCTAGAAGCAACAAATCCAGAGAGAAAGTAGATTAGTGGTTGCCAGGCTCTGGGGGGAGGGAGCACTAATTGCAAATGGGCTTGAGGGATCTTTTTGGGGTGATGCAAATGTTCTAAAATTGGATGGTGGTGACAGTTGCACAACTCTGAAAATTTACTAAATATTGTTGGATTGTACATGTTAACTGAGTGGATTTTATGGTATGTAAATGAAGTTGTTAAAAAAAAAAAATCAACGCTTGGCCTAGTCGCTGGTGCAGAATAAGGCACAGTGGCTGTCATTGGTGGCGATTCCTTCTTTCCCCTGGCTAGACTCGAGATGTCGGCAAACTTGAAGTGTTGATCTGGGTCTGGAAGTTTCAAGTGCATGACGTCCAGGCAGATCTCAGCTTCCACACCCAGCCAGTGCTGCTTTTACCTTTAGCCTCTGTTTCCTCTTCTGCAGACTGGTTTACATATAAAATATATAAAGTACCAAGCACGTGTTTAGCATGGGAATTTTCTTTCTCAAGGGAATGGATGAATACAGGGGTCATGATACCGTACACTTTTACTTTTCCAGCTGACACAAACCTCTGTTTTCTGTTCACGACTTTGTTTTGGAAGTTCGGACAACAGAATGAATATTGGAGTTAAAGGTCAGAGATTGGAACTGAACTCCCAGCTCTGCTGCTAACCAGTCTTGTGATCTTTTCCATCTGGGTCTTTCTGACAAACGAGGGCTCTTGGGTAATAATCCCACCTGTTGGGACTCTGCAAGGGTCCAATGGGAGACTAACTCCAAAGCACCTGTACTGTTAAGGGGTCACTAATCTCAATCCCAAGGCAGCACGAGATGCTTCCGTGAAAGGGGTTGGGGTCCCACGAAGGGAGGGTTCAAGTGTGTGTGGGACACTCACTGCACACCTAATAGGGGCTCCCAGAGCTGGGACCACGTGCTAGCCAAGTGACCTGTGGGCTGGTCTCTGCCGTGGGTCTGCCGTGGATGGGAAGGCGAGGCTCCTTGGGAAGGCAACCCTGGCCAGCTCCCTCCAGGATGCAGTGCTGTGAAAAAGCTGTGCTCTGTTGGAAGCTCTATCAACTTGTGAATCTGACAGCTTGGTGTTGTCCCAAGGTTGGCTGAGCCCTGAATCCCCAAAGCTGAC
This sequence comes from Platanista minor, assembly GCA_004363435.1. Lineage (NCBI taxonomy): Eukaryota > Metazoa > Chordata > Mammalia > Artiodactyla > Platanistidae > Platanista > Platanista minor. Next base: position 9,672 of record RJWK010051642.1, on the reverse strand, counting down.
CAGAGACTGAGTGCAGAAAGAGGTCTGGCACAGGCCGAGCTGCTTTGGCTGGTTTCCATGGGAGGATCTCGAAGAAGCCCACATGCACAGGGACTTAGGATGGAGGCAGTGCCCCTCCATAGCATGCATCCCTGTCCCCCGAGCTACTGCTGACCTCTGGCACGTTCCTGCTTCTCCTGGAGCTTGGCTGTTTTTTTCTGAGAAGAGGGGAAGGCGTTGATGGGATCAGAGGTCTTGAACTTGTGGCCTAGCTTTTTTTCTTTTGTTCACAGTATAGCAAACCTCCTTTTATCATGCTTTATTGTGCTTCGCAGAGATTGCGTTTTTACAAATGGAAGTTTTGTGGCAACCCTGCATTGAGCAAATCATCGGCACCATTTCCCCACAAGCGTTTGCTCATTTTGTATCTCTGTGTCATATTTTGGTAATTCTCCCAATATTTCAAACCCTCCACCAGCCGTAAGATTATGACTCGCTGAAGGCTGAGATGATGGTCAGCATTTTTTAGTGATAAAGTATTTTTAAAGTATGCACATTTTTTTTTAGACTTAATGCTATTGCACACTTAATAGACTACAGTACAGTATAAGCATAATTTTTATATGCACTGGGGAACCCCAAAATTTGTATGACTCATTTTATTGCAGTATTTCCTTTATTGTGGAGGTTTGGAATGGAACCTGTAATATCTCCAAGGTATGCTTGTGTAGCCAGCACTGCTTATAAAGGAAAGTTGAATGATTGCTATTTTAAACATTAGAAGGTTTTACTGAAAAACAGATTTGGGGGTCTACTTTGAAAAACAAACAAACAAATGTTTGGCACCACTGGGGCTGCATTCATTCCATCGTGGCTTTGATAAGGCTGAGAAGAAGCAGTTGTGCTCTTTAGACCCCAGTCTTCACTCATCCCTATTCTATTCCCACTCTGAGGCTGAATGCTGGTTGTCACTTACGGAAGAGTTAAGAGGCGGGGAAAGGATTTCTGGTGCTCATAGCTCCATCAGAAGTGGGAAAATGAAAGTCTAACAAAGCCATGCTTTAAAAAAGACGAAGGAGCAAGTTTTTTTGAGGGAATGTATCCCTGAGTATTTACTGGGTGAGGTAGACCCATGTCTGTGGGGCTCTAGGGCTCACCCATATCCTTCTGCCTTTCCTTTGGGCTCACTGGAGGATTACAGTATCCTGCCCCCTCTGTAGTTAGGTGAGGTCAAAGTCACAATAGGAGCTGGCTGGTGGGCAGTCAGTGAATTGGTGAGGATAATTAGTGCAGGTGAAGTACGTTGTACCGGCTCCTCTGGATCCCCCAGCGCATTTCCCCTGCACAGTGAAAATGTTGTGTGTCCCAGCAGATGCAGCCACCAGGTGGGGGCACCTGGGTCAGCCTGGGAAACTGTGTAAATCTGAGCCTCCCCTGCTAATATATGAGGCACACAATGAGAGTGCAGGACCATGGGGCTGTTTGTTATGTGGCACAACCTGTCTTGTCCTGACTGATACAGTGTTGAGAGAGTGCGAATTGTTTGCTTCCCTCACTTCTTCCACCTCCTTCTGTATTTGATGGTCTGTGATTCCCATCCCCTGGGGACCATTCCTTGTGCCACTGGATGGTGAGTTCCCTGGGGCAGGGCTTGAGTCTTATTATTCACTTGTGCACTCTCAGTGTCTAGGAAGGGGACCTGGCAGAGGATGTGCTCCATAAAAGTTGGGTGAACAATTGAACTCTGCACTAGTTTGCCCTGAGACTGGGGTGAGTTCCTTCACTTCTGGACTCTGTGTCTCCGTCTGTAAAGTAAAGAGGCACAGAGGTGTGACCATGAATGTCTCTCCCAGCAGGAGCTCAGAGCACCCACCATGGGGGCCCTCTGTGCCATTAAGAACTGACCCATCACTCCAGGCACTTAGACCCCTTACGCTTGAAATGCCCTTGCCAGGCTCACATCAGTGACGTCTCTATAAAGCATGTGTTACTGACACCTGAGGAGGCCTCACTTCTGGGACATCTGATCTGATGGCATTTCTGCCTTGTGCACAGGACAGATCCACCACTGTTAGGACACAGGAGGTCTCTGCCATCATAAATTAATACCTCTGCAGAAAGAAGGATTGTGAAGGCCCGGGTGTGCTGCTAAGAAGCCCCTTTGATGGAAACGAGCAGGCACCATACCTGGGCCCACCAGAGGGGCTGGCAGGGAGGCTGATGCTTGCACTTTACCACCTTGGGGTCCTCTGCCTGGTCCATGGCCCTTGGTGACTCAGGAGGGCCTACCCTCTCCACGCAATGAGGGCTCACTGACGAGGGGAGAAAGAGCAAAGTGTTAGCAACTGAGAGACCAGGGACTCACCCTGGACCACCATCCATGGGCTGCCTGTGCAGGGCCGAGGATATATCATTTTGCACATCACAGATGGAGCAGAGTCGCTCTCAAAGGTCTGTGGCCTCTGTGACCTGGCTCTGCCTCTTGCTGTGCGATCTCGGCAAGTTACCAAACCCCACCCAGCCTCATTTCCTTACCAGTAAAGGTTTTGACCTGAAGAATGAAGTGTAACGATGTAAGTTATCATTTACTGGGTGTTCGATATACGCATTATCTCATATGAGCCTTCAGACAATCCTTCTGATCATTATTATCATCTGCATTTTGCCATTGCCATTTCTGTCTCCCAGGTGAGCAAAGCAAGGCACAGAGAGAGAATGAGATACTTGCCCCAGGTCTCATGACTCGTATGTGGTGGAGCTGAGATTTGAACCCTGGCAGATGGATTCCTGAACTGGTCCAGCTAAGTGTTCCCTGGAGTGTGGTCAGGAGAGCAATAGACCAAGAGGATCCAAAGAATTGGGCAAAATTCTTCCTTTTCCACCTTTTTGGTTGTTGACAGGTCATCGAGCCTTGGTTTCCACATTCCAAGGCAGCATGGGAATAGGCATCCTCTGCTTCCCAGGCTGGTAGAGAAAGCTTCTGAGGTTATGGATGTGAAAATACCTCTTAACCAGCAGGGTTGGGTAGCTGGATACGTCCTCTTCTTGCCCTGAATCCCTGTGTGTCCTGGGATTTCCTGCTGTCTGTCCTCACTGTCTACATCTGCGTCTGTCCTCATCTTGTTTGCAGGTGAGGGACTGGGGTCCGAGCGGTCTTTCCCACCCCTGAGGCTCACGGGGAGATTTCCTCTCCCTGCTATGACCCCAGTGCTCTGGGAAGCACCCATGCAGGAGCTTGGTGTTGTATTCTGTGCTGATCCCTTCATTGGTGCGGTGAATCCAGGGACAAGATAACGGCGTGTGCATGAGCGGGGAGGGGGACCCCATGGTCAAGGCCAAAGGCTGGAAATATCAGGGATGGAAAGGAAATCCTGGGCTGATTACTTTGACCCGCTTGTAGGATGTGTGGTGAACAAGAGCAGGAGAGAAGGCTGGAAAGGTAAGTCTGACCAAGGATGGTCTCGCAGGCCAGGAGAGCTACTGGGACAAGGACCAGTCCCCCATGGGGGCCCCTGACAAAGCTGTGGAACGCATATGCTGGTGGTGGCTGGGGACCGTGTTCCTGGATCTTCCCAGATCCATCTGACCAGTGCCACCACTCTGTGGGATCATGGACGAGAAACAGACTGGGTTCCAGAAGCCTCTACGAGAAGCCTGGTCACTCTGTTTCCTATTTACCCGATTGCTTTAATTTGAACAAATATGCCAAGCACGGGTTGCTGCATTGCTTTCTTCCTTGGAAAACATGCTTGGTAAATATGAATATGTGCTATTATCTCAGAATGGGCTGAGTTTGTCCATATATAGACATTTGATGATTACCCCTGGAAGCATTCATTCTGGTGCAAAAACAGATCAACAATACACTCGTCTGTTCCTTCCCTGGGGAAAAGGAGATGGCCTTAGCTAGGTGTGTCTCGGCCTTAGCTTCTAGGAGCCTAGGGTCTCAGCAGAGATTATGGCTTCTTTTAGCCCCTAGTGTTGATTACAGGATCAAACTTTTCCCCCTGTTTTGGACCTTTTTTCCCTTGAACCGGGTATTAGGTAAGCCAGTTACATGCCTCTAAACAAATTTAAAAGCAGAGGGCTCTTTCCTCTCTTTGTTATTTTTTTCTGCTCCTGTTGAAATGAAAACCAGTGTGGCTGGCCTGTTTATAAATGTGGTAAATCCAGTTACACAATGATTCCAATCTGTACTCTTCAATTTTTTTGTTTTTTCTTTTTCAGTAAAGTCTACTTAGGGCCAAGAGAATTTTTGACTCGAAGAAGCATGTAAAAAGTGAGTCACCATTAATAGGGTTGAGCTCTTTGCTTTGGGATTAGGCCTAAGTGACAGCTCCCTGGTCCCTTTATTCATTGGGATGGTGCCAGGAGAATGCTTTGTGCAGTTCTGAAAAAGACAGAATTAGGTGTTCCATTTATTCTATTGATCTTAATAGCCTCATCTCATAAATACTTACTTTATGACATCAATAAAAGAGGAATCGTGGCAACTCAGAACAATAGAAATTGTTACCTTGCAACTCAAGAGTTCCACTGAACGCCTCAATGAAATTCCAGAGGGTGGTGTTGTTGGGAGATTTCCGTGCTGGCTTTTCTAAGTAGGTGCAGAAGGAGAGATTTCCACCCCTTTCTTTGAAAACACAAACATCAGAGTGCCCAGGATGTGATGCAACACACTCTTGTTTCTCAGAGTTGTGATTTTTCTTACTTGTGTGGCTCAGACTTAAGTTTTCATGTCGCAGAGTTACACCGGTCTGGCTGTAGTGTCTGTATCAGTAGACCTAAGATTTCCCAATTAGCAAAGTATCGTGGATAATCCTCTCTTCCCAGGCTCAGCACGAAGGTTGCTTAAAGCTTACTTTAAGGTGTACAAACATGCCCACCCACTTTGTTCTCTCATTTGATAGAAGAGAAGCCCGAGGGTCAGACAGGTCCCGTGACTTGTGCCAAATCCAAGTGTTGTGCACTGTTCTGCATTTCACCCCATACCCCTTCTCTGCTTCCATCCTACTCTACATAGCTTACCGCAGGCCAGTCTCATGGACACCTAAACTGCCGTGAGTAGGACCAAACTCAGGGCCAGGATGCCTGAGGGTTGCCAAGTATGGTACCCTCAGGATCTTTCTCCTCCTATCACCAATCCTGCTCCAGGAGAAGAAGGTCTCAGCTCTCCTGACTTCTGGGGCCAAAACTCAGTCGTGGCTTAGCTATGGTGTCACATCTGTGGAACTCTGTGTTCTAGGGGGCATAGATGTGAGCAAAAGGGACCAAATAGTCAGAGGGGTTGCATTTGGAGAGCTGTCCCCATGTTCCTGAAATTCCCCCGTGATGATATGTTTCCTTCAGGCCTCCACTGGAACCAACTTCAGGTCCAGAAGAAAGTGAAAAGAAGGTGAGGTTTGTTGGTGCTGAGGTTTGAGCCCCATGAAAGGAAACAAGGCCCCAGCTGATGCCAAACCCACTGCCAGACATGGGAGTGATCCACCGAGGAGTCCCAGCCAAGCCAATTCTCCAGCAGAAGGTGACTGTGGGTGCATTAGCAGGTGACGCCAGCGGAGGAATGGCCCAACCAACCCACGGGAGCAGGAGAAAAATTAGATCTTTGTGGTTTTAAGCCACAAAGCTTGAGACTGATTTGTTACGCAGCAAAGCTGACTGAAGCATCATCCCAGAGCATCCTCTCCTCTTGCTCCCTGTACTCACAAGGGCCTTCCCACTCCCACCTTAGGTCAAGTAGCTCTGCAGCCCTTGCCTCTGGCATGCTCTTTCCCAGGTCCCCTGTCACTCCTGTTTAGCTTAAATGTCACAGAATCCTGTCAGATTTCAGTCTCCACTGCTGTGTGGGAGAGCAGCAAAATCACATGCATAGGGATGGGCTTCCTGGGGTGGGAGGAATTTGGGGTGTTTAGGCAACATTCCAGAGATAAGAGTGGAAAGAGATAGGCAGGATTGACAATACAGAGTGTGGTCACCAGGGTAAGAGGTTAAGATCTTGTTTTATGCATGATGGAGCTCCGGGAGGGTTTTTAACAGGGCAGTGATAGGATCTAGTTTATAGTTTAAAAGGTAACTCTGTCTGATGTGCAAAGAATATGATGGGAGTTGGGGCAGGAGAGAAAGCAGGGGACAAGGTAGGAGGTCGGATGTTGTGGCAGCATGGACCACGGTAGTTAAGATGGGAGGATGACGCCTTGATTCAGGACATATTTTGGACACAGGGTTGATGGCTCTGCCTCCAAAGTTTCTTTGTGTTCCCCACTTCAGCACACCTCCTCTAGAGGGGGTCACTGCCTTCCCACACCTTCATCACTGGCAAAATCTAGCTTCAAACATCCTCTCTGAGCCCACCTCCCCTCTTCCCAGCTCACTCTCTCTGGCGTCCCCTCCCTGAGGCCATCACCTGCCTGATGAAGCTGCAACTTTGGAGAACCCAGAGCTACACCCACTCCCGCCTGCACAGAAGCAGCTGAAAGTTGCTGGGACCAAGGTGTCTGGCTGTGCCAACCGGGGACCAGCGGGGAAGGCAGCTGCTTGGATGAGCCTGGGTTTCTGTGCCGAGCGGCTGGAAATAGGGATGGGAAAGTCATCAGCTTGTGGATGGTAATTAAAGCTGTGGGGTCTGGTCCAAGTGTGGGGAGATTAGATTTGGAGGGAGCCTGGGATGGAGTCAGGAGAGAGGGAGGGGGAAGTGGGCGGACCCAGCCCAGATAGGATGGGAGGTGGTGCTGGGGAGTTGCTGTACATGCAGGAAGTGACCTGGAACCTGCCCTCTCCTTCCTTTCTCCTAATGCTCTCCTGCAAGCTGGTGGGCTCTCCAGGCAGTGAACCTCATGCAGCAGTGAACATGGCTGCCCGAGGCCCCCGCAGCCGTGGACCCTGCTCACCCTCCAGCTCCTGTCTCACCCCTGCCACCTGTCTCCCCTGCTCAGCACACCTGGACAAGGAGCCCAGCTGCCTGCCTGCCTGTGTCTCTCCCTGAAAGGGCCCTTTCAGAGGTCAGCCTGCTGCCCCCTCCTGCTGGCCTCTCTGCCCTTCTGGAGCATTCCTCTGCCTGGATCTCCCTGCCCCTCCCTGTGCTCACCGCTGGCTGACTTGTTCTCTCACAGCATCCTCTGTCCTGCCTTCCTCTCACTGTCCCGCAGTCCTCTCAGGGGACAGAGGTCCACCCGTGTTTGTCCTCTGCCCCCTTCTTTCCTACACAGACCTGCTCCGTCCTGTTCTTTCCTCTTCTGTTCTGGGAGGGCCCTGGAGTCTAGTCCCCACTTGCTCGCCTGCCAGCTCCATCAGAACTTCCCACCACAGGCCTGTCTTCACGGCTCTGAAATTGACCTGGATTTAGAGAGCTGCTTCCCTGCCCTCAGCCAGCCCTTCCCTGGGACGCTCCACTCCCTCGGAATAGGTAGCTTCCTGAACAAGCACGATGGCATAACAGTAACATGACCCCTACCCTCACTTTAGGGACAACAGCTAATGTTTGTGGAGCTCTGGGCACATGCCAGGCCATGTTCTCAGGGCTTGGCTTGTAGTCACTGACTTAATTCCCACGGTGCCCCGATGGGGTAGTGTTTTTTTTTTTAAGTGCTATTTTTTTTTAAACATCTTTATTGGAGCATAATTGCTTTACAATGGTGTGTTAGTTTCTGCTTTATAACAAAATGAATCAGCTATACATGTACATATATGCCCATATCGCCTCCCTCTTGCGTCTCCCTCCCACCCTCCCTACGCCACCCCTCTAGGTGGTCACAAAACACTGAGCTGATCTCCCTGTGCTATGCGGCTGCTTCCCACTAGCTAGCTATTTTACATTTGGTAGTATGTATAAGTCCATGCCACTCTCTCACTTTGTCCAGCTTACCCCTCCCCCTCCCCGTGTCCTTAAGTCCATTCTCTACATCTGTGTCTTTACTCCTGCCCTGCCCCTAGGTTCTTCATAACCATTTTTTTTTATATTCCATATATATGTGTTAGCATACAGTATTTGTTTTTCTCTTTCTGACTTACTTCACTCTGTATGACAGACTCTAGGTCCATCCACCTCACTATAAATAACTCAATTTCATTTCTTTTTATGGCTGAGTAATATTCCATTGCATATATGTGCCACATCTTCTTTACCCATTCATCTGTCAATGGACACTTAGGTTGCTTCCACATCCTGGCTATTGTAAATAGAGCTGCAATGAACATTGTGGTACAAGACTCTTTTTGAATTATTGTTTTCTCAGGTATATGCCCCGTAGTGGGATTGCTGGATCCTATGGTAGTTCTATTTTTAGTTTTTCAAGGAACCTCCATACTGTTCTCCATAGTGGCTATATCAAATTACATTCTCACCAACAGTGCAAGAGGGTTCCCTTTTCTCCATACCTTCTCCAGCACTTATTATTTGTAGATTTTTTGATGATGGCCATTCTGACTGGTGTGAGGTGATACCTGATTGTAGTTTTGATTTGCATTTTTCTAATGATTAGTGATGTTGAGCATTCTTTCATGTGTTTGTTGGCCATCTGTATATCTTCTTTGGAGAAATGTCTATTTAGGTCTTCTGCCCATTTTTGGATTGGGTTGTTTGCTTTTGTGATATTGAGCTGCTTGAGCGGCTTGTAAATTTTGAAGATTAATCCTTTGTCAGTTGCTTCATTTGCAAATATTTTCTCTCATTCTGAGGTTTGTCTTTTTGCCTTGTTTATGGTTTCCTTTGCTGTGCAAAATCTTTTAAGTTTCATTAAGTCCCATTTGTTTATTTTTGTTTTTATTTCCATTTCTCTAGGAGGTGGGTCAAAAAGGATCTTGCTGTGATTTATGTCATAGAGAGTTCTGGCTATATTTTCCTCTAAGACTTTTATAGTGTCTGGCCTTACATTTAGGTCTTTAATCCATTTTGAGTTTATTTTTGTGTATAGTGTTAGGGAGTGTTCTAATTTCATTCTTTTACATGTAGCTGACCAGTTTTCCCAGCACCACTTATTGAAGAGGCTGTCTTTTCTCCATTGTATATTCTTGCCTCCTTTTTCAAAGATAAGGTGACCATATGTGAGTGGATTTATCTCTCGGCTTTCTACCCCGTTTCACTGATATGTATTTCTGTTTTTGGGCCTGTACCATACTGTCTTGATTACTGTAACTTTGTAGTATAGTCTGGAGTCAGGGAGCCTGATTCCTCCAGCTCTGTTTTTCTTTCTCAAGATTGCTTTGGCTGTTTGGGGTCTTTTGTGTTTCCATACAAATTGTGAACTTTTTTGTTCTAGTTCTGTGAAAAATGACATTGGTAATTTGATAGGGATTGCATTGAATCTGTAGATGGCTTTGGGTAGTAGAGTCATTTTCACACTGTTGATTCTTCCAATCCAAGAGCATGATATATCTCTCATCCATTTGTATCATCTTTAATTTCTTTCATCAATGTCTTATAGTTTTCTGCATACAGGTCTTTTGTCTCCTTAGGTAGGTTTATTCCTAGATATTTTATTCTTTTTGTTGCAATGGTGAATGGGAGTGTTTTCTTGATTTCACTTTCAGATTTTTCCTCATTAGTGTATAGGAATGCCAGAGATTTCTGTGCATTAATTTTGTATCCTGCTACTTTACCAAATTCATTGATTAGCTCTAGTAGTTTTCTGGTAGTATCTTTAGGATTCTCTATGTATAGTATCATGTCATCTGCAAACAGTGACTGTTTTACTTCTT
>RJWK010051641.1:0-15880 GCA_004363435.1 Platanista minor | reverse complement strand
ACAATGTTGATTCTTCCAATCCAAGAACATGGTATATCTCTCCATCTATTAGTATCATCTTTAATTTCTTTCATCAGTGTCTTATAATTCTCTGCATACAGGTCTTTTGTCTCCTTAGGTAGGTTTATTCCTAGATATATTATTCTTTTTGTTGCAATGGTAAATGGGAGTGTTTTCTTGATTTCACTTTCAGATTTTTCATCATTAGTATATAGGAATGCCAGAGACTTCTGTGCATTAATTTTGTATCCTGCTACTTTACCAAATTCATTGATTAGCTCTAGTAGTTTTCTGGTAGCATCTTTAGGATTCTCTATGTATAGTGTCATGTCCTCTGCAAACAATGACAGCTTTACTTCTTCTTTTCCGATTTGGATTCCTTTTATTTCCTTTTCTTCTCTGATTGCTGTGGCTAAAACTTCCAAAACTATGTTGAACAAGAGTGGTGAGAGTGGGCAACCTTGTCTTGTTCCTGATCTTAGTGGAAATGCTTTCAGTTTTTCACCATTGAGGACGATGTTGGCTGTGGGTTTGTCATATATGGCCTTTATTATGTTGAGGAATGTTCCCTCTATGCCTACTTTTTCCAGGGTTTTTATCATAAATGGGTGTTGAATTTTGTCGAAAGCTTTCTCTGCATCTATTGAGATGATCATATGGTTTTTCTCCTTCAGTTTGTTAACATGGTGTATCACGTTGATTGATTTGCATATATTGAAGAATCCTTGCATTCCTGGAATCAGCCCCACTTGATCGTGGTGTATGATCCTTTTAATGTGCTGTTGGATTCTGTTTGCTAGTATTTTGTTGAGGATTTTTGTGTCTATGTTCATTAGTGATATTGGCCTATGGTTTTCTTGCTTTGTGACATCCTTGTCTGGTTTTGGTATCAGGGTGATGGTGGCCTCATAGAATGAAGTTGGGAGTGCTCCTCCCTCTGCTATATTTTGGAAGAGTTTGAGAAGGATAGGTGTTAACTCTTCTCTAAATGTTTGATAGAATTCGCCTGTGAAGCCATCTGGTCCTGGGTTTTTGTTTGTTGGAAGGTTTTTTTTTTTTTTTTTTTTTTTTTGCGGTACCCGGGCCTCTCACTGTTGTGGCCTCTCCCGTTGCGGAGCACAGGCTCCGGACGCGCAGGCTGAGCGGCCATGGCTCACGGGCCCAGCCGCTCCGCGGCATGTGGGATCTTCCCGGACCGGGGCACGAACCCGCGTCCTCTGCATCGGCAGGTGGACTCTCAACCACTGCGCCACCAGGGAAGCCCTGTTGGAAGGTTTTTAATCAGTTTCAATTTCAGTGCTTGTGATTGGTCTGTTCATATTTTCTATTTCTTCCTGATTCAGTTTTGGCAGGTTGTACATTTCTAAGAATTTGTCCATTTCCTCCAGGTTGTCCATTTTATTGGCATAGAGCTGCTTGTAGTAATCTCTCATGATCTTTTGTATTTCTGCAGTATCAGTTGTTACCTCTCCTTTTTCATTTCTAATTCTATTGATTAGAGTCTTCCTCCTTTTCTTCTTCTTTTTTTTTTTTTTTTGAGTTACGCGGGCCTCTCACTGTTGTGGCCTCTCCTGTTGCAGAGCACAGGCTCCGGACGCACAGGCTCAGCGGCCATGGCTCACGGGCCCAGCCGCTCCGCGGCATGTGGGATCTTCCCCGACCAGGGCACGAACCCATGTCCCCTGCATTGGCAGGCGGACTCTCAACCACTGCGCTTCCAGGGAAGCCCCTTCCTTTTTTTCTTGATGAGTCTGGCTAATGGTTTATCAATTTTGTTTATCTTCTCAAAGAACCAGCTTTTACTTTTATTGATCTTTGCTATCGTTTCCTTCATTTCTTTTTCATTTATTTCTAATCTGATCTTTATGATTTCTTTCCTTTTGATAACTTTGGGGTGTTTTTGTCCTTCTTTCTCTAATAGCTTTAGATGCAAGGTTAGGTTGTTTATTCGAGATGTTTCCTGTTTCTTAAGGTAGGATTGTATTCCTATAAACTTCCCTCTTAGAACTGCTTTTGCTACATCCCATAGGTTTTGGGTCGTCGTGTCTGCATTGTCATTTGTTTCTAGGTATTTTTTGATTTCCTCTTTGATTTCTTCAGTGATCACTTCATTATTAAGTAATGTATTGTTTAGCCTCCGTGTGTTTGTATTTTTTACAGATCTTTTCCTGTAATTGATATCTAGTCTCACAGCGTTGTGGTCAGAAAAGATACTTGATATGATTTCAATTTTTTTAAATTTACCAAGGCTTGATTTGTGACCCAAGATATGATCTATCCTGGAGAATGTTCCATGAGCACTTGAGAAAAATGTGTATTCTGTTGTTTGTGGATGGAATGTCCTATAAATATCAATTAAGTCCACCTTGTTTAATGTATCATTTAAAGCTTGTGTTTCCTTATTTAGTTTCATTGTGGATGATCTGTCCATTGGTGAAAGTGGGGTGTTAACGTCCCCTACTATGAAAGTGTTACTGTCGATTTTTCCTTTTATGGCTGTTAGTATTTGCCTTATGTATTGAGGTGCTCCTGTGTTGGGTGCATAAATATTTACAATTGTTATATCTTCTTCTTGGATCGACCCCTTGATCATTATGTAGTGCCCTTCTTTGTCTCTTGTAATAGTCTTTATTTTAAAGTGTATTTTGTCTGATATGAGAATTGCTACTCCAGCTTTCTTTTGGTTTCCATTCGCATGGAATATCTTTTTCCATCCCCTTACTTTTAGTCTGTATGTGTCTCTAGGTCTGAAGTGGGTCTCTTGTAGACAGCATATATATGGGTCTTGTTTTCATATCCATTCAGCCAGTCTGTGTCTTTTGGTGGGAGCATTTAATCCGTGTACATTTAAGGTGATTATCGATATGTATGTTTCTATTCCCATTTTCTTAATTGTTTTGCGTTTGTTATTGTAGGTCTTTTCCTTCTCTTGTGTTTCTTGCCTAGAGAAGTTCCTTTAGCATTTGTTGTAAAGCTGGTTTGGTGGTGCTGAACTCCCTCAGCTTTTGCTTGTCTGTAAAGGTTTTAAGTTCTCCCTCGAATCTCAATGAGATCCTTGCTGGGTAGAGTAATCTTGGTTGCAGGTGTTTCTCCTTCATCACTTTAAATATGTCCTGCCAGTCCCTTCTGGCTTGAAGAGTTTCTGCTGAAAGGTCAGCTGTTAACCTTATGGGGATTCCCTTGTGTGTTATTTGTTGTTTTTCCCTTGCTGCTTTTAATATGTTTTCTTTGTATTTAATTTTTGATAGTTAGATTAGTATGTGTCTTGGTGAGTTTCTCCCTGGATTTATCCTGTATGGGACCCTCTGTGCTTCCTGGACTTGATTAACTATTTCCTTTCCCATATTAGGGAAGTTTTCAACTATAATCTCTTCAAATATTTTCTCAGTCCCTTTCTTTTTTTCTTCTTCTTCTGGAACCCCTATAATTTGAATGTTGGTGCGTTTAATGTTGTCCCAGTGGTCTCTGAGACTATCCTCAGTTCCTCTCATTCTTTTTTCTTTATTGTGCTCTGCAGTAGTTATTTCCACTATTTTATCTTCCAGGTCACTTATCCGTTCTTCTGCCTCAGTTATTCTGCTATTGATCCCATCTAGCGTATTTTTAATTTCATTTATTGTGTTGTTCATTGTTGCTTGTTTCATCTTTAGTTCTTCTAGGTCCTTGTTAATTCTATTTCCAAGGTTTTGGATCATCTTTACTATCATTATTCTGAATTCTTTTCCAGATAGACTGCCTATTTCCTTTTCATTTATTAGGTCTGGTGGGTTTTTATCTTGCTCCTTCATCTGCTGTGTGTTTTTCTGTCTTCTCATTTTGCTTATCTTACTGTGATTGGGGTCTCCTTTTTGCAGGCTTCAGGTTCGTAGTTCCCGTTGTTTTTGGTGTCTGTCCCCAGTGGCTAAAGTTGGTTCAGTGGGTTGTGTAGGCTTCCTGGTGGAGGGGACTAGTGCCTGTGTTCTGATGGATGAGGCTGGATCTTGTCTTTCTGGTGGGCAGGTCCACGTCTGGTGGTGTGTTTTGGGGTGTCTGTGGCCTTATTATGATTATAGGCAGCCTCTCTGCTAATAGATGGGGTTGTGTTCCTGTCTTGCTAGTTGTTTGGCATAGGGTGTCCAGCACTATAGCTTGCTGGTCGTTGATTGAAGCTGGGTGCTGGTGTTGAGATGGAGATCTATGGGAGATTTTCGCCGTTTGATATTACGTGGAGTTGGGAGGTCTCTTGTGGACCAGTGTCCTGAAGTTGGCTCTCCCACCTCAGAGGCACAGTGCTGACTCCTGGCTGCAGCACCAAGAGCCTTTCATCTACACAGAGGCAGAGCCATCCCGGCCGCCCGGCCCGATAGCCTGGTGGTCCTCTGCAGTCCAGGTTACGTTTTATTGCATTTTTTATATTCACTTATCTGGATGACTTCAGCAGAAATAAAACGTCATGTCTTTAGAAGCCAGACTGTGATGACCTGCCTGTTGCTTTTGGCATCTGGAATGAGACCGCTCGACTGTCTGGCAGCTCCCCTTGGTTTTTAGATGGTTGAAAAGGTCCACTGATGGTCATATTGTGCACTCTAGGCTGTTGAAGTCATGGCATTGTTCCATCTCCAAGAATCTCTTCTTCCACTGGATTCTGGCACAGAATTTAGAAGTTTGCTGTCTCCCAGATCAGTTTCTGCTAAAGTGCTCTTGTGTACATTTTTTTTTTTATAATTTACCAAAGTACTAACTGGGTGTATAGCACTTCTGAAGTGGGCTGATGTAATTGCTGCTTTGACCATTGTTTTAAAAGTATGTATTAGAGTAACTGTAAGCATACTAAAATCATATCTCAGTGTTCAAAGCAACATTTAAATAAAGTACATGCATTAAACACTTTAAAATCAAACTGTGTTTATTTGGAATCCAGACTTTCCAATATTTATTATGTGACCTTGTGAACACTGATGTAAAGGAGTCAACTAATGTTTGGAAATTTTTTAGCAGCTAAATCCTGGCTGTTTGCAAAATTAATGTGAAGAATCTTTGAAAACATTATATACACACTTATCTATTCAAATCTTTTCGATCTGATTGAAAACAGATCTCATTTCCCTCTTCCAAAATATTTGTTGGTACATAAGAAGAAAATGGTTGTGATTTCTACAATATATTGCCTGTGGTATATTTTACTGTAGCATTTCCATGTAGTAAAAATTAGAAACCAGTGTTCAGTGGGAACTCAGCAATATGCATTTAATGTAAGCAATTTTTATTTTTATTTTTTTTGCGGTACGCGGGCCTCTCACTGTTGTGGCCTCTCCCGTTGTGGAGCACAGGCTCCGGACGCACAGGCTCAGCGGCCATGGCTCACGGGCCCAGCCGCTCCGCAGCATGTGGGATCTTCCCGGACCAGGGCATGAACCCGTGTCCCCTGCGTCGGCAGGGGACTCTCAACCACTGCGCCACCAGGGAAGCTCTAATGTAAGCAATTTTTAATGTCCTGCCATTGATTGAATAAAATGTCATAGTTGCAGTCTTTTGGCACAAGGATCTCTTCTAGAGTATCCCCTGAAGGTAACTTGGTAAACTCCCTGGTGGCAGAGATCTATTTCATTTTGTTCAGACTCCTGACCTAGCATTTTTTATAAGTTCAGCAATGAGGATAAAATATTTGCTAAATCAGGGAGTCAATGCATTGAATTACATTTTTATTAATTTTATGTTAGTGGGGGGAAATGGGCATTAGATATTTTAAATAGTAAGCCAAACATAGTATTTAATCGTGAAGGAATAGTATTTAACCTCTTCTGGTGTTTCCTTAAGACAATGATCAGTTATGCCTTGTAAAGTATAAGTTAGTATAAATGTGGTTCAGAATCTTGTTCTGAACAAAACCTAAAGAGCAGTGCTGCATGGATGACAATAATCTTGTTTCTTTAAAAGGTGGAGAAAGGGATATGAATATTAAGGGTCTTTTATGTGCTGTGCTCTTTTGCATATATTACCTCATTTAATCTTAACAACCATACAGGGAAGTATTTCTAATTATCATTTTTATAGTTGAAGAAATAAAGCCTTTAAGTAGCTAATAATAGCAAGGTCCAATCCAGACTCCTTTGACTTCAAAGTCTGTTTCTTCTCTTACCATACCTCCTTTATACAGTAGCAAAAGCAAAACCAGTTCACTACTATCAAACAGCTATTAACATCCATCTGCAGAAGGCTCTCTAGTGGACATGAAAAAGAGTCACATGGACACGATCCAGAAACTAACTCAGTGGATGAATGAACATAATAGAGGCAGTAACTGAGCATTTGTCACCTAAACCTAGGGTAGAGAACTAAATTATGTCCCAGCAGAGTATAGCTGGGGAGCAAGTGAAGAATGAACAGAATAATGCTTTAAACAGTACAGGGTTTAGACGGTCACTTATGGAAGTCCAATAAGTCAGTTTACCAACGGTAAGCATTTTTTGAGGACCTACTGCATATGTCTAAGTGACACTAGGGTGGGTCTAGCATGGCTTGGGGCTAGTGGTTGATAATATCCCTAGAACCGACAAGTGAGGAAAGTGAGTTATACCAGAAGGATATCAGTGTTCACCTGGACAGGTGAAGCCAGAATGTTTGGAGCCAAGAGAGATCTAACCAGTGAAGTGACTGAGCCTTTGTTCACATGTCAAGGGTAAGTTCTTTCAAGGGCCAGGAGATTTAACGTCATGTCTTAAGAGGCAGGCGGCCAAAGGCAGGACCGGTTACATATTTCGTGCCAAATGACAATGCCAGGTCCTTATTCAAGACAGCAACTGCAGAGCACTAAACCAATTAGGGGGCCCCTCTAACAGCTGGATCCTGTGCAGGTTGTGCACCCATAACCAGAAGGAAAATACTCTGTAAGAGCAAATGCATCAAGAGAAGGGGGCACATTCATTGCACACCCACAGCCTTTCACCAGTGCGCGGACACTTACCGAACAAGATGCACTGTGGTGCTTGGCCCCAGGCGGCGACTACGGCTGCTGCCCGGGATCCCTGGTTTCTGCCCACCGAACGAGGTAAAGCCCAAGCAGGTTGGCGCCCGGACTCCACAGGCAGAGATGAGAAACAGCGGTGGGCGGCGCTCTCCTCACTCTCCGGAGCGGGAGGGGGGACTGCACCGAGTCCCTGCATCCCCTGTCCAGCATCCTCGCCCCCGCGTCCCGGCTCCACTGGTCAGGCAGCTGCGCCTCGGGAGGGCCTGGCAGAGACCCGGACCTGCGGCGCCTGAAAATGGGTCCGAACAGCTAGCTGCCCTTCCCGTCGTCCCCCTTTGTCGCTCACTTCCTCCTCCCGTTCCTTCCTTCGTCCCTTGCTTTTTTCCCCTGCGGCGGCTGCGCCGGCCGCACAGCGAATCTGCCGCAAATACCGAAGCTGAGCGAACCGCCCATCGGCCCCGCCTCCTCCCGGCTCTTCTTTCCTCCGTGCGCCCCCGGCGGGTCTGGCGGAACTGGCCGCGGCCCCCAAACATTCACAGGCGATGGGAGGCCGGCCGTTCGGGAAGAGCACGTGACTGTCGGCAGTGAGGAGGCGCTCTTCTGCCCGGGGAAGCGCCTGGAGCGGAGAGCAGGTGAGAGCTGTCCCCTGGCGGTGTCCCCGCAGCCAGGGGGCTACTGTAGTTCCTTAGTCCTGGAGGTAGGTTCTGGGCAGCACCACACAGCGTTTGCTAGGTACTAACTCCGCTTTGCAGGTAAAACTGAAGAGATGGAGGGATTGGTCTGAGGTTCCGTTGGCGTTTCTGTCCAGCCCAAACCCTCATTCCCAGGCACTGCCCTATTCGTAACTCTTGCTTAAATGTTCGGCCTGGGTGGCCATGTGTTTCCCAACTGACACTTCTTGCTGTTTGGGCGACAGGATCCTGAATGGAGCCAATCCTTAGCTCTAGTCAACAACCAGTGAGATTCCTTCAAAAGTCTATACTAAGGGATGGACCGGCTCTCTAGCTGTATAATGGGACGAGCTAGGTTTGAGAGATCTTGTCAACTGGCAGGGCCATTTCTAGATAATGCGCACATTTTTTTTTTTTTTGCGGTACGCGGGCCTCTCACTGCTGTGGCCTCTCCCGTTGCGGAGCACCGGCTCCGGACGCGCAGGCTCAGCGGCCGTGGCTCACGGGCCCAGCCGCTCTGCGGCATGTGGGATCCTCCCGGACCGGGGCACGAACCCGTGTCCGCTGCATCGGCAGGCGGACTCTCAACCGCTGCGCCACCAGGGAAGCACAAATGCGCACACTTTTGACTTTGCAGAGAGGAGATGCTTCCCCAGAGGGGGAACGGACGAGGGGAGGGAATAGCTGCCTCCATCCCAGCAGAGTCTCAATTCCAACCCATGGCTAGTTTGAGAGGATTTCTGTACAGGCCCAAACTCCTACAGATAACAAAATACAAAAAGCACCTACCAGAGGGTGCTGGCTAGGAGTTCAAACCCAGCCCTATTTCATCCCAAAGTTAATTATTTTCCACTACAAAAGTCAGGTAAGGTTAGTCAGTACTTACGTATTAATAATTATGTGGAAAAAAATTCCAGAAGGGACCTGAGAACACTGCAGCTGTTCATTGGAAACCAGGAGGAATAGAATAATTGGAAAATGTGTCAGGGGAAGAAGGAAGGGGACATAGTAAAAGCGCATCAGTACTAAGACCAAGACCAAGGCAAGGGGTAACCAAGCTCTTAGACCACATTCCTGACTATGTTTGAGGCCGCTGCTTCCCCATCTGCCTTCGACTCTGCCACACCGATGAAACATCTGTCTCAGAGGCTCACGATGACTGCTTACTGGGTAAACATAGCGATTCATTTTAGTTTTTATCTTATTTGACATCTCTTCCAGATTCAACATTCCTGGCTACTTCCCTCTCATTGAATCAGTCTCCTCTCTTAAGGCTTTCCTGTCACCACTTTTCCTGGTTTTCTGTCTAAATATCCAGCAGCTGCTTTGATTGTCTCCCGCCCTTTGATTGTTGTTCCCCAGATCTACCTTTTTAAACCCACTAAACCTGTGTGGAGGGGAAACAACTAATTCAGGTTGCAGCTGAAACAATAACCACCTGCCCCCTTCACACAGGTGCTTTTCCTAACAACAACCATCATAGCTGGACAGCAGAAGTGCTTTATGAATAATTGCCGTTTCTTCATACGGAATATTGAAAAACATATACTCTGGGGTCACCATTTAATCAAATCAGTAATTTTTACTGCTTCATCACGGACAACAAAAAAAGAAAAATCCACCCTCTTCTCGCAGTGTACCCTCCTTGTGTGAGCCAGTGCATTCTCATGACTTCACCCATCACGTGCATACTTATAACTTCCGACTGTTTTCCCAGCCCAGATTTCTCTCCTGAGTTCCACACTCAAATGTCCAGACATGGGCTGGAAATGTCTGCTCAGAGGTCCTATAGGCGCCTCCGTTCAACATATCCAAAATGGAATTCCCACCCAAACCAGTCCTTCTAGTCCGCCCTTCTTGATGAATGGCAGTGCCTCTCACTCAGACCTTCACATCTGTAATTTTCCTCCTCCACATCTGTAATTTTCTCTGCTCCATCCTCACTGCCATTTCCTTAGATCCAGCTGATGCTGTGGCTTCCCAACTGTTTGCTCTGCCCTTCAGGGTCACCCCTTGTCCATTCTCCACATGGTGATCATCACACACTCGTGTTTGCATTTCTTCAATCTCACCTCCCAGATAAAGTAAAAGTCTTTAGCATTGCATTAAAGACCCTTCCTTTCCGGTCTGTTCCCTGCCCCGGGTCCCTTGTAATTGTTTCTACTTCTAACCTTCCTTCTTAAGTTTTATCCCAGTATGTGTATGTTTTTCTCTCTCCCTGTAACACATCTCCCCACTTCTTTCCCAGGCGAACTTCAAAGCTCAAATGTCATTTCCCGTGGGATGTTTATTCTGCCACACCTCCAGTTGAAGTCTCCCTTTCACTTATTCCTATGACATCCAATACTTACTTCTATCCTAACACTTACTACCTTATATCAGAACTCTTTCTCCCCTATCTTCTTCACCTTGAGACTGTGAATTCTTCGAGGGCAGGGACCAGGTCTCTTTTCCAGATAATCCTAACAGCACAGTAGGCATTCAGTAAGGTTTGGAATGCATGAATGACATACTTAGAATAGAGAAGTTATTGTCTCATTCCTGATCTTTATCTTAGCACTTAAGAGTGATGAATCCAAATCCTTCCAAAGTGATGAATCATGGAAACAATGATTACGACCAGAAAAGAAACCCTCAGATTTCTTCAATTACAACCAAGTGGGCAGGTGGGTCCAGCACCACTGTTTTAAGATCTTGTTCAGTCGGTTCTAGTAAGTTAGGCTGGCAAAGCTGAGAAAGCATGACAGTGGTACCTCAAGTAAGAAACAATGACAACGTAAGAAGATCCAAGCCTAAGGGTCTTTGTAGGTCCTGCCAAAACATCTTTACACTGATATTTCCGTGATGCTAAACATGCTCTTAAGAGATCAAAGAAAAGTGAGAAGCTTGTCTACTGCCAAAGCCTAAAGCCAAATTCATTAAAGAGAATCCCTGCCCCAAAGTTTCAATTTGGAAAGTCAGAGAATAGTAGCATCAGGTTTTCTAATAGTAAAAGCTCTTGTTTTCAAGATCACCCAGTTTGTTAGGTGTCAAATGAGGAGCTGTTCCAAGCTGTACCCCTTAGGTCACTATGCAGTTTTTGAGGACAGAGCCCGGGTGGTTTTACTCAGTCGTACACACACACAGCACCTGTCACCCTCCTGCTACAGTGGGCACTCAGCTTGCTGAATGAAGACAGGAATGAATAAATGTGCTCTACCACAGGCATGTAGATGAGGGGGAAGAACACTGTTGTTTCTCCAAAGATGGAAAGCTTTAGTATTTCTGGGGAAAGTAAATATTTAGTTCAAAAAAACACTTTATCAAAGCAAAGGCAAAGAAACGTTTTAGGTGTCAGAAAGATCTGTGTTAAGTTGCTGAATCAGTTGTCACTATTTCAGAGGATGATGGAAACTTATCTTCTGAAATGTTGGCATGTCTGCATAAGAGGTGTCAGGGCCAAATGGTCCAGTCTGGAGTTGCCTGAATCCTGCCCTCCTTACCTGAATAACTGAGCAAGTTACTTGAACCAGTTATTTAACAAATGACTCATTTTCATCATCTGTAAAATGGGGATGATTATACCACTTAAGGTTGTTGAGAGACATGAATAGTTAATACAGAACCTACGAAGTAGCATATCTCTTTTTCTGCCACTAATTCCTATCTCTCTAAGTGTCATTTTGCTTTTCAGTAAATGTTTCTCTGTGGGTGGTTGTTTTTTTTTTTTTTTGCGGTACGCGGGCCTCTCACTGCTGTGGCCTCTCCCGTTGCGGAGCACAGGCTCCGGACGCGCAGGCTCAGTGGCCATGGCTCACAGGCCCAGCCGCTCTGCGGCATGTGGCATCTTCCCGGTCCGGGGCACGAACCCGTGTCCCCTGCATCGGCAGGTGGACTCTCAACCACTGCGCCTCCAGGGAAGCCCCTCTGCTTTTTTTTTTTACTATCTCTCTCCCTGCCTGACTGAATTTCTTAATATTCTCATACTTCCTCACTCACTCACCTAAAAAATGACTGATGGCTATGAACTTTAATAAACTTACAGAGTAAGAAACTTAATAATGACTATTAAAGCCCTATTTTCTTTTTCCCAAACTGATTTCTGATCTCTGCCATGTTTAGGCGTAGTTTTTTTAGTATTTAAAAATCAGTGAAAACATTCATGTTAATTTAGTTCTGATTTTCGTCACCTAGTATAACTTTATACCTAAGGGGATCAGGATGTGCCCTCCTACCCCCAGTATGCCCCTTTGGCATGAGGATTAATTTGAGCTGAAGGCAGTTAAGAATCAACAGATGCAGAAAGAAGCCTTCTCAGCATTTCCCTTATGTAAGAGCAGAAACTTCTGAGAAATGAGGCTGTCATAAATTCCCTCTTCAGGATGAGCTTACTCCGAGGAGAGAGATCAAAAGTAAATAGGCCGTAAATCTCCTCTCTGGGAGTTTCGTGACCATGAAGGCGATGGAAAAGCCCACTTGCATATTCATAAATATTATCACAGGCTTTCTTATCTCCAGTTTTATTCTCCTAAAAAGCCTTTTCTTTCCTATGGAAACCTACTTGTTCTTTCCATAGATTTTTCTCCATCTCCCTTTTTCCCCTACTAAGTTAGGTAGATAAGCCTCTGTCTTTAACCAGTTAGCTAGCTACTAGCTGCTTCCATTTGAATAAGGCTTTTTTCTCCTGTTGTCTTTTGTCAGTTTAATTCAGAGGTCCCCAGGAACTCAACCTAAGGGTACAGCAAAAGTTCTTTCCTCCTCAAATACTTCATATGCCATGATCAATATAGACCATATACTTGTTAATTTTTATGATTATGGTATCATATACCACAGTTTGTCACATTCTCCTCTTGTGGGGCATATTGATGTTTCTGATTTTTTATTCTTTTTAAGTGTATCCTTCCTTTAGGACACTTCCCTTGCGTTCTCTGCTACATAAGATATATACAGACATACAAATGCATAATTATGGAAATATATAAAATTTGCTGCATTTGTTGTCTAGATCTTCAGTCTTGTGAAAAAAAGTAAAACTGAGACAGGCTGGGACCCGGGACGCTTAGCGGCAGTGCTGCATTCTCGCACCTGGACACACCTCTCATCCAGCAACAAAATACAAAGAAACTCTTATGGGACTAAAAATAACTGCGTGCATGCGCAGTTGGGGCAAATTCTGGACCCAAAAGATATAAAGAGACCAAAAAAAACCCAACTGCCACTTCTGAAGAGCTGGGAGCAAAAGCAGGGTGTTGGCAGCAACAGCAGGGTACTGAGCGTGCACTGTGCACTCAGCACCACCAGAGGGGTGGGCAAACACCTAAGCCATCCCTCTGGCCGGACCCCTGGTCACAGCACTACCCTCACCCCGTTTAAGGAGCCAGCTCGCTCCCCGTCAGGGAGCAAGCAAGCAAGGGAACCTACTGTTTGTTATCGCTCCCCCGTGCTGCTACAGGGGCCCCAATAAAGCCTTGAGCGAATTTCTCGTCTGGCCTCTAGTCAATTTCTATTGATTGCAGAAGGCCCAGAACCCTGGTCGGTATCAAAACCAGGCAGTGCTGCCCTCCTGAGAGTTTCTCTTCTCTATAGAGCTGATCAAGGTACCAGTCACGAACTATTGTACCTAGCTTGCTTAAACGCTAAACATTTATCAACAGCTGCACAAACTTGCGAGGCAATAAAGACAGGTGAGGTTGGTCTGCCCAGTAAAAAATGGTTGCTTTGATTTGAGCTTCCCTCTCCTAGAGCTTCTTGTGTTGCCAGTTCAGTACATAACAAGTTCGAAGAGTTTACAAGGCGAGTGTGTCACGATTACCGCTTTTCTGTTGTAGCTTTTGGCTTTTAAAATACAGAAGCACCGTGGAAGCAGGTTTGGTGTTTCAAAGTTCTGCCAGAAGTGTGATTTTATTTTAAGTAATGTTCATAGCCTCAGTTTATGTTGTCATTGGTTCATAATGATGATTATAAACGTTGGTTAAATGATTACTGTGTGAACAGCACCGTGCCATAGGACTACAAAAGCCTAAAACGTGGCCCTTAACTCTGAGTATGATAATTGGCAAAGTGAGAAACCCAAACTGAGTGCTGAGGGACTTGTACATAACCATTGAGAGTCTTGATAATAAAAGTATGCAACATAGGATTTTTGACTCTTTGTAAACAATTCCGAAGTCTTGAGTTTGCTTCTAAATCTTAAAGAAACTATGGAGCAACTTTTCCATACCCTGGAACATAGGAATAGATTATCATAAATTTACATGAATGCATTCTAGTGAATTCTGAAGACTCCATCATAAGCCAACATAGGCTGGGAAACAAAACAAAACAAGTTTGGGACCATATCAAAGCCCCTTCCATCATTTTCAAATGGCTTAGCTAAGGACTGCTCTCTGTGACTGCCTCTCAGAGCACTGAGGAATGGTTAAAGCCAGGGGAAAAACAGGACTGGCAAATTACTTGCCTGGGGATCACCTTCCGAACCTCCCCACCCTCATAATTTGGATTGGCTTCCTCCCCACGCCATACTACGGATTCTGATTAAAGACTTCTCTACCTAAAGGACTTTACTGTTCTTTGAATTAGAGGATGAAGCTGGCTGTTTGAAACCTTTTGTCACTTTCCCTATTCCAAAGCGTTCAATATCTGCTCAAACAAGATCAGGAATTCAAGTCCATCTACATCCTTAGGGAAATACATAATTTTGAAAGATAAAGTAGGTCTCCAAGAATTAGACATGATTTTTGCTACAACTCTTCACTTTTGCACAGTGCTTCCTTTATAAGAAATAAGGGGGGCGGCTTCCCTGGTGGCGCAGTGGTTGAGAGTCCGCCTGCCGATGCAGGGGAAGCGGGTTCGTGCCCCGGTCCGGGAAGATCCCACATGCCGCGGAGCGGCTGGGCCCATGAGCCATGGCCGCTGAGCCTGCTCATCTGGAGCCTGTGCTCCGCAACGGGAGGGGCCACAACAGTGAGAGGCCCGCATAGTGGGGGAAAAAAAAAAAAAAAGAAATAAGGGGGCTTCCCTGGTGGCGCAGTGGTTGGGAGTCCACCTGCCGATGCAAGGGACATGGGTTCGTGCCCCGGTCCGGGAAGATCCCACATGCCACGGAGCGGCTGGGCCAGTGAGCCATGGCCGCTGAGCCTGCGCATCCGGAGCCTGTGCTCTGCAACGGGAGAGACCACAACAGTGAGAGGCCCGCGTATGCAAAAAAAAAAAAGAAATAAGGGATCTTCACTGGTTCTTTGCCTTTGTAAAGAAATAGCTGGGGATTTCACAGAAGTTCCCAGGAGTGGTTAGTTTATTCCTAGTTGTTTGAAAAATAGGTGTTCCAGGGTAAGATAATATGCAGTTAGATAGTGTGCCTAAGTCAGTAGAAGGGCTTCTATTTAAAAAGCTTCTTTCCCATAAGTTTTATCTTATTTAAGAGGTTTAAACCAGAGGTTTTCAAATCTTGTTCCACAGAACCTGGGGGGACCTTAAACATTTTATTCTGACTTTTTGTTTGTGAGATTGTGGATATCTTTGATTTTTAAAAATACATGAATATATTCTTGTGAAGATTTGTGAATTGATTAATATATTTTATCAAGGCACAGCTCTGGGGACTAAGGCTATATCAATGAACAAAGCAAATAAAAATTCATGCCCACATAGAGCATAATTCTAGTGGAAGGAGAAAAACAAACATAATAAGTAAGGAAATTACATAATATGTTAGAAGGTGATAAGTGCTATTAACAAAAATAAGATATGGTAGATCAAGAATGCTAGTACGAGGAACTGCAATTTTTTTTTAAATTCTCATAGTTGACTTTATTTTTTAAACATCTTTATTGGAGTATAATTGCTTTACAATGGTGTGTCAGTTTATGCTGTATAACAAAGTGAGTCAGTTATACATATACATATATCCCCATATCTCTTTACTCTTGCGTCTCCCTCCCTCCCACCCTCCCTATCCCACCCCTCTAGGTGGTCACAAAGCACCGAGCTGATCTCCCTGTGCTACGCGGCTGCTTCCCACTAGCTGTCTGTTTTACGTTTGGTAGTGTATACATGTCCATGCCACTCTCTCACTTTGTCACAGTTTACCCTTCCCCCTCCCTATATCCTCAAGTCCATTCTCTAGTAGGTCTGTGTCTTTATTCCCGTCTTACCCCTAGGTTCCTCACGACATTTCTTTTTTTCTTAGATTCCATATATATGTGTTAGTATACGGTATTTGTTTTTCTCTTTCTGACTTACTTCACTCTGTATGACAGACTCTGGGTCCATCTACCTCACT
>RJWK010051640.1:0-15880 GCA_004363435.1 Platanista minor | reverse complement strand
ATATATATATATTTGCGACAACATGGCTGGACTTGGAGGATGTTATGCTAAGTGAAATAAGCCAGAAGGAGAAAGACAGATACTGTAGGGTCTCACTAATATGTGGAATCTAAAAACCACAAAAGTTAAACTCACAGAAACAGAGAGTAGAATGGTGGTTGCCCAGGGCCAGGGGGTGTGGGAAGTAGGGAAGGGTTGGTTAAAGGGCACAAACTTTTCAGCTGTAAGATGAATAAGGTTTGTGGATTCAACGTATAACATGGTGACTCTAGTTGACACCACTGTGCTGTGTAACTGAAATTTGACAGAACAGTAGAACTTGAATGTTGTCACCAAAATAATTAAAAAGGTAAATAGTTTTGGTGATGGACGTGGGGAAATCCTTTCGCAAGGTGTACGTGTGTCAAATCTTCACATTGTGCTCTTTCATAAATATTTTACAATTTGATTTGTCAATGATACCTTGGTAGTGCTGAGAAAAAATAGAATAAATAAGTACATTTGGGGTAGCGTTGACCAGTGAACTTCTTGAACGTTTGATTTGTGTTTCTTCCTCACTGCAAACAGTGATTTTGTTTGTTTGTTTGAGTCAACATAGAGGATTGACTTAAATTCAGCATCGATTTTTTTCAACTTGAAGAAGAGAGCAAAATTACACCCTTACTTCGGGGAAAATCAAAGATAAAGACAGGCAAACCACTTGCCGATGACACACACACTCTCTTACTGACCCACTTATTTCAGGAGTGCTGGCGTAGCAGAGGGCTGCCTCTGAGGGCTAGCGGGGAGGAGCCTTTTATTAAATGCATTTACTTCCCCGTTTCCTTGAGGACGGCACAGAGTATGATTCATCTTTGTAGACTCAGTTTCCAGCACTTAATAACAATAAATGATTCGTTTTTTAACTCAACACTTTAAGAGCTGTTCTCATCAGCATCTTCTGGCTGAAGTACTTGCAAGGAGTTCAGCATCTACTGACTGGGTTGGGAGGCCCTTGAAATCAAGCGTTAAGGAGTGAGACACCCAAGGGACTCTGTGCATGTTATGCCAACGAATAAGAGGCTGATCGGAAAGAGCAAAGATCAGAGCCAGGGAGAGAAGAGCTAGAAGTTAGCACAGGGACCCCAGAGAGAAGGGTGGTATCTGAACCCAGGCAGCAGAATACATGCAGAGAGGAGGGAGCAGGTCCCAGGGCTCATCCAAAGAGCAGAAAGTAGAATCAATCCTGGCTGTTCATTTGTCAAAAAGTGTGGAGGGAGGGTGGAAGGAAAGATGTCAAGGGACAAAGTCTGAATTTCTCCTGCATTCAGGGTGAACCTGGGATGCTTTCTGCCAATCCAGAGGACACTGCAGGGAGGTGAAGTTTCCAGTACACAGGACAGGTATTGGCGAGACGTCCAAAAATAACATCATAGGTGAGCCCGTAGGTCAGGTGACACGTCTGGGGAGATGGGTAAGTCATCAACCTGTAGGCTGAAGAAACCAGCGAACAGGAGAGTAGGGCCAGAAAAGAGTCAGAACAGAATGCCACAGAACTGTGTCATTTCGGAGGGTTTGGACAGCTTGATGGGAGGGGGTGTATGGAAGAGAGACATCTATGAGAGACCAGAATGGAGCCATCAGGGCAGAAGGGAGAAAGTGAGGCCACACAGACCACAGAGAAAGGAAAACCCGTGTCGTAGGCAGCCATCGCCTCAAATACACTGACCGAGGAACAAAATATTACCTGTGTTATTCATTTATTTTATTATGGTATAATTTGCATACAGTAAAAGCCCACCGAAGTGTTTGGTTTTGTGATATTGACAAACACGTACCGTTGTACAACAGCACTCCATCAAGATATAGAATGATTCCATTACCACTCCTCCTCCCTCAGACTACACAGGGCCACCATTGACCTGTTCACCGCCCGTACAGCTTTGTCTTTGCAAGACTGTCACGTAAATGCAGTTACGTAGGATTTAGCCTTTGAATGTGGCTTCTCCCACTCAGCATCGTGCATATGAGATGGGTCCGCACTGTCGCATACATCACTTTCTCCTTCTGCTTTATTTCTGCCGTAGTGTGAATGTGCCACAGTCTATGTATCCATCCCCCCAGTCCAGGGGCATGTGGACTGCGTCTGGTTTTCTGTCTGTTAAATTTAATTACGAAAACCTTACTGGTGACCAGCGCAGAAGTTGTTTTAGTGCAGTGGAGGATGTGAAAGCCAGCAGTGAGAGTTGTGAGGACACTATGGCAATTAGAGATGAATATTTCATGAGATTTGGCTGTGAAGTGAGGGATAGCCAGAGATCTGTAGTTCCAGTGAGAAACAGGGTGAAATGAAGATTTTTGTTAGTTTTATTATAGGAAGATAAGGGGTATTTGAGCTGGTGGATGATCTAAGGGTGAATACAAGGTTTTTGTTTTTGAGTTTTGTTTTTGTTTTGCTATTACGTGATATAGACACACCTGAAAAATAAATTTAGTAATCAGCCAAACTGTCATTTAAAAATAACGGGGCTTGGGGAAAACAGTTGGGAGCATGTTTGTTTCTCAAAACCTTTTGAACTTTGCAACCTGAATAATAACAAATAAATACAATTATGTCAAACCCACCAGCAAATGAAAAAGACATTTACAGTGTTCATTTTAAAAGGATGCCAGGATGAGTGTAGAATATTATCTTAAAGAATGGTAGCTTGCTGGGGGGTGGGGGGGATGTATAGAAGGTTTTGGAAGACAAATGTACAGAAGTCAGGGAGGAGCAGGTAATCAGCATGTCCCAGGTGAGTGAATGGCTGGCTCCATGGGCCAGCGAGAGACTACAGAGTGAATGGAGCTTGTGTACATTTCTCTTTTTTCCTGTGGTTGATGATTTCAACTACATTCACGTACTTTGTATTCCATGGCTGTGACTCCCTGGTATGAGACATTAACCTCTGAAATAAAGTTTATATGAACCAATGCACCTTCCACATTCTACTGACATCATTCCTCTGGTAGTCAATGGCATATGAGCTAATTCATGATACAGAAATAGGTGTGTATCGATAGAAAGAATGATCTAAAAGTTGCAGAAGAGAAAAGTTTGATGCAGTGAGATCCCAAATAATGTAGCATCAGATAGAGCCCATACCGGTAGTAGTGATTAATTCCTTCTGCCTGAACCCTTCTTATTAGGAGGCATCGAGGTCTTCTCCACAATTTTACAGAAGAACCATATTCAGTAACTTACATGTTCTCAACTTTAGTTCCCATGGTTACTTGGCAACATTTTCAATTGTTGAAATCATTATCAACCATTTTCCTACCTTTTCAGTCTGTAGCTCACAAAGCCATGGATGCACTGTAGGTATGGGAAAATCATAATGTGATGAGTATAAAAACTATCAGTAGGGCTTCCCTGGTGGCGCAGTGGTTGAGAGTCCGCCTGCCGATGCAGGGGACGCCGGTTCGTGCCCCGGTCCGGGAAGATCCCACGTGCCGCGGAGCGGCTGGGCCCGTGAGCCATGGCCGCTGAGCCTGCGCGTCCGGAGCCTGTGCTCCGCAACGGGAGAGGCCACGACAGTGAGAGGCCCGCGTACTGCAAAAAAAACTATCAGTAGATGATTTCATGATGATCCCTTCTAAGTGAGATTTTCTGCCTGTTCTATTGTTTGTGACATATCTTGTTCAAGAATAAATTTAATTATCTCCAGCTTGTCAGGCAGAATCAGGTAGCTTCCTTCAAAGAACAGTTACCCCAATTGCAAAAAGGTGGCCCCATATTGCAATGGCCACAGAATGAGAGGGGTTGGGACTGGGTTTGAGGCTTATCACAGATGGGATGATGTGATGTCAGTTTCAGTCTGTGACCCAATAATTTCTCTGTTCGTCTTCAGGGATACATCTAGGGTGCTGATTCATGGTGATCTGTCTAGGCATTTGATATCCCCCATGAAACATGAACTTCAAGAGAAAAGGATTATGTTTCCTTCACTTTGAATTCAAGCCCTGGTCCCCTCCCTGTGTGGCAGCTAGAAGGTGATGTCATAAGAGCTCATGAGATGAATATATGAAAAAGAGCGATGGAGTTACTTTCCAACTGGCGCTCATTCGTTTAGACTGACCGCACTCATTCTGTGTTTCCCCAGACCTGCCGCACTGTGGGTAAGCAGGAAAGTAGAAGTGAAAGACGAGAGCCCAAGACCATCCAAAGAAGAGCATGGCTGACTGCATGGCACAGACGTGCGTGGAAAGCTGGCATGATGAGGGAGGAAGTCTGCAGCCTGGGTGAGAAGCAGACTCGGCTCCCAATTCTGACTCTGCCATTTTCTAGCCACAGGAGTTGGGTCAGTTTCAGCAACGTGTAGTTTCTCTGGACCAGCAGGCTTCGCATCACCTGGGAGAGAGCTTGTCAGAAATGCAGACTGTCAGGCTCCACCCCAGACCTCCTGAAATGAACTCAGTTACACCTATACACCCAGGTGATGTGTGTGCACATTGTATTTGGAGAGACACTGGCCTAGGCTCTCTGAACTTTAGCTTCCTTAATTGTTAAAAAAAAAAAAAAGGAAAAATGGTCTACCTGTAGAGATAGGAGGGCTACAAAAAGGCATGTGAAATGCTTAGCACATAGTGGAGATGCAAAAATGGAAGCTATTAATAAGAATAAAAAGATAATGCAGCAATAAGCACGTTAGATGTTGGAGAGGAACAGAACTAACTGTAGGAAGGAACAGTTTTCTCTCTCTCTGTCTCTCTCTCTCTCTCTCTCTCTCTGTCTCGCTCTTTCTCTCTGTCTCTTTGCCAAGCTGTAGCAGTGGAGTTTCTAGATTGTGTTTAACTCCAATTCTGGCAGTGTTCGTCAACGGAGGGCTTTTCACCCAGGGGACGTCTTTCAATGTCTGGAGACGTTGTTGGCTGCCATGACCGTGACCTCTGGGAGAGGAATGTCACTGGCATCTAGTGGATAGAGGCCAGGGATGCTGCTAAACATCCTACAATGCACAGGATATTTCCCTACAACAAAGCATTATCAGCCCCAAATATTAATAGTACCAAAGCTGAGAAATCCTGAATTACGGTAATCTAGAGACATCTCTTTCTAGTAAGGACATATTTTGCAAGTGCAGGTCTTCCAATAGGGACACACATGAATAATCTATAGATATGCTCAAAACATAGACTCTGAATTAGGATCATGCATATTACTCAGCGAAAGGAATCAGGAATGAATCAGAAACTTTCTTAAATAATTTTGTCCCCATCTCTAAGTAGCTGTTGTATTAGTTGTCTTAATAATAAGTTGGTACAGTTCTTGTCTGCAAGGGGATTATAGGAAAAATTGGGGTTTGAGTATTTAGGCATTTGATGAAGCAGATGCAATACACAGATGCAGTGATGGAACCTGCAAGAGATAGTAAATCAAACACTGAATTAATATTTCAAACAAGGGCTTATCACCTTTAGACACAAAATCCTGTTAGCGATGTTAATACTCCACTTTATTTCATGCACACTGGTTGAATATCAACTGGAGAAGTATTTTATTTACAACAAAAGGTCAGGGTTCTGGGTCATAAAACTCAGGCTGGGTCATAAAAACGCGTCAAAGGATAAATGTGGCTTAATTTATTACCTCAATTTTGTGCCCAAATTTCCCTTGCTATTGTTCTTTTTATGAATTTTATGGTTTATTTATAAGCAGAGTGCCCTCCCCAAATGGAAGAACCTGTTTACTAGTAAATCAGTAAACTGTAAACACTGCTATAAAATAAAGAATGCAGTTGTGATAAATCAAACATGAAGAATTCTAGGTATCCCAGAAGAGCGTTTTTGGTAGTTTATTTACATCAGCTCACTCAAATCCTGCACCCATGAATCAGTACTGTTTGCCTGTTTATGAGTCTTGCAAAATACAAATATCCTTTTTCCTGCTCAGCACATCTCTCTAGTAATAAACAGGTAATTGGTTTTGTCCTGTTATACTCTTTTTATATCACTCTTTGCAATAATCACATATAAATCCATAGGTTTATGGTTTCCTTTATTATAAATTTTTCATTAGTTTAACTCCTCATCTTTCCTTTCTTTGTCCTAGAGCATAGCCAAAATAATCACAACAAACTTAGCAAAGATATTTTTGCTTCTTGTATATAGTATAAGTCCTTTGTTATATTTATTACCATTAATTATTTCTTTAATCCTATAAGTGTACTTACCATTTAAGATTCATCATTTTATAAATACTGGACAGGGTATGGAGAAAAAGGAACCCTCCTATACTGTTGGGAGGAATGTAAATTGGTGCAGCCACTATGGAGAACAGTATGCAGGTTCCTCAAAAAACTAAAAATAGAGTTACCATATGATCCTACAATTCCACTCCTGGGCATATATCCAGAGAAAACTCTAACTGAAAAAAATACGTGCACCCCGATGTTCATTGCAGCAATATTTACAGTAGCTAAGATATGGAAGCAACCTAAGTGTCCATCAACAGGTGATCAGATAAAGAAGATGTGTGGTACAGGGACTTCCCTGGGGGTCCAGTGGTTAAGACTCTGTGCTTCCACTTCAGGGGGTACGGGTTCGATCCCTGGTTGGGGAACTAAGATCCCACATGCCCCATGGCATGGCCAAAAAAAAAAGATGTGTTACATATACACAGAGGAATACTACTCAGCCATAAAAAGAATGAAATAATGCCATTTGCAGCAACATGGATGGACCTAGAGATTCTCATATTAAGTAAGCCAGACAAAGACAAATGTCACATGATACCACTTATATGCTGAATCTAAAAAAATGATACAAATGAACTTATTTACAAAGCAGAAATAGACTCACAGACACAGACAATAAACTTATGGTTACCAAAGGGGAAAGGTGGGATTAATTAGGGGTTTGGGATTAACATATACACAGTAATATATATATATATAAAGAAGGTATACAACAGGGACCTGCTGTAGAGCACAGGGAAATAGATTCAATATCTTATAATAACCTATAATGGAAAAGAATCTGAAAAAGAACACAGACACACACACACACACACACACACACACACACACACACATATATAACTGAATCATTTTGCTGTACACCAGAAACTAAGACATTTATAGTAATTTATACTTCAATTTAAATAATGGTTAGTAAAATAAAAAATAAAGATACATTATTTTTCCTTCCACAGAGGGCTCTAGGAAATTCCCAATACAGAGGAACAACTCCACATCAAAGTGTCACGTGAAAAACTGCATCCCTGTAATAGAATCTTCCTTAAAAAAGGTGAGAAAGCGTCTTGGAGAAGGAATGCACAGAATTTTTGTACAAAGAAAAGTAAAGTTTCTACCATATAGTACACAGAACACTCAGTAAAATGTAAAGTGAAATGAAATATACGTTAAAATTAAGGTGAGAAGGAATTGCAAAATTTTAGGTAAGAACGTGTAACATTTTGCAGATGCTCAAAATATTTCTAACCGGATATTTTCCCTCCCTCGATAATCATCAAGCTAGTGTATGCTTTTCTTTATCAGCCTCTTTCTCTCTCTCTCTCACTTTCACTCTTTTCTTCTCTGCTCGTGAGACTCTCTAAAGACCCATTCAGAAAATATCTGGTTTTCCTCCAGTTGGCTCTGAGCTTGTCTGAAGCAGACATTGAACTCCGGACGCAGTGATGAACTGCCTCTCCAACTAGACACACTTTTAGCAGACATCGTGAAGATAAGGTTTCCATGTCTATCTATTGGGGTTGGGGCTCTTGTGTCTCTGTTTTGGGTGTTTGGAGTGTTGTATGGGGTCACTGACTTGGACGCTTACGGCGACATGTGATTCTTGTATAGGGGACAGGGAGAAGCCCAGTGGGATCCCTGGAACGGCAGCCTGGTCTGGATGAATGACGACAGCCTCCCCCTGCCTGGGTAGCACTGCAGGGCTTGGGTGGCTTCTGGTGGCCTCCTTCCACCAAGTAGTGAGCCCTCATGAATAGGAGTGCTGCCTACCATCAAGAGGGACTTGAACAGGTAGGAAAAGATGCAGGCGAAAGATACCATATGGGCCTGTAGGTTCCATTCCTATCTCCTGTCTTGCTCTGTCTTATACAGTTGCCTGTTTTAATTAAATACATGCCCTGTCTTATACAGTTGCATGTTTTAATTAAATACATTAAATACAGTTGCAAGTTTTAATTAAATACATTAAATGGTAGGGTATGTTGGCAGTGGTGGTTACTGTCTCACTTACCACCTGTGTTGTTGAACATCACTGTGGGACCTAGATAAAGCCGGAGAGCACAGCGACATCTCAGGACTCTTGGCCAGGTGGCGAGGCTGTGATGTCTCTTTTCCAGAGCAGTTCTTATTGTACATGACTACTACATGTTAGGCGGTGGACAATTTTGAAAGTGTGTCTGTGAAGACATGGGTTTTCTGGATGGTAGAGAGGCAAGGAATTTTATGGGAGTTTTTGTTTTGATCACCTGACATCCATTTCACTTGTTGCTCTCTTAGTGATAGCATCCTGGCTTCTTTTTTGTGGGGGATGAGCTAAGACAACCCCCTTAACCTTCATGGGATCATGAGAGGGTGAACAAGTAACTTAAATTAGGGTGGTTGGAATCTCTCTTTTGGGACTTTGGATATTAAACAGAGCACAGAAAGGGCTGCAGTGGTTCATCCCAGGAGCTGTACCCAAAGGAAGCAGTCGGCCAGTCCCTGCTGCCGGCATGTTTGAGATGCCTTCAATCCTTGTTGGGCATTGGCTCTAATTCTCTCTGACCTTACTTTATTTTATTTTATTTTACTTACTTTATTTTTAAATTTTTATTGGAGTATAGTTGATTCACTATATGTTGTGTTAGTTTCAGGTGTACAGCAAAGTGAATCAGTTATACATATAAGCCACTCTTTATAAGAGTCTTTTCCCACATAAGTCATTACAGAGTACTGAGCAGAGTTCCCTGTGCTCTACAGTAGGTCCTCATTAGCTATCTGTTTTATATATAGTAGCGTGTATGTGTCAATCCCAATCTCTCAATTTATCCCTCCCTCCCCTTTCCCCCTGGTAACCATAAGTTTGTTTTCTGCATCTGTGACTCTACTTCTGTTTTGTAAATAAGTTCATTTGTACCTTTTTTTTTAGGTTCCACGTATAAGTAATATCATATGTTATTTTTCTTTCTTTTTCTGACTTACTTCACTCAGGATGATGATCTCCAGGTCCATGCATGTTGCTTCAAATGGCATTGTTTTGTTCTTTTCTATGGCTCAGTAATATTCCATTATGTGAGTGTGTTGTGTGTGTGTGTGTGTGTGTGTGTATGTATATATATATACACACACACATACATACATATGTACATACATACACACACACACCCCCCCACATTTTCTTTATCCATTCCTCTGTAGATGGACATTTAGGTTGCTTCCATGTCCTGGCTATTGTAAATAGTGCTGCAATGAACATTGGGGTGCATCTATCTTTGTGAATTATGGTTTTCTCCAGATATATGTCCAGGAGTGGGATTGCTGGATGATATGGATCATTATTTTTCTTTTTTATCCTCTTAAGTTAGCTAGCATTGGTTTCCGTCACTGGGACTAATCCATAAATCTGAATTTACAGTCCTCATCACTGATTTCAACATATCACGGTTAGTTAGGTGAATATGAATTACTTCACGTCAATTTTCAGTCTGGCTGAAAACAATGGACTGTCCATTTCCTTCTCGTGTTTTTTTCCATCGAGGGGGAGCCAATGTAGAGTATGGTTATTCTTATAAAACTTTTATTTATTATAGGAATTGCATTAATAACTGTAAATGTTTAAAATGGAAATCAGAACACTTAGTAATACATGTTTTTCCAACAAATGACTCAGTAGAAGTCACGGGGATTTATTTAACACTGTAGGGGAAACAGCTGTAGTGATGGACAGCATTAGTATTCTTGTCTCCAAGTCACCCCCATGGAGTGAGGTAGGGCTCGGCCTTAAGTCAGAGGCAGAACAGCGGTCATTCTGGTAACAGGAGGGATAGGAATGATTGCAGGGCAAACTCACTGCGATGTATCATAAATGAGGCCTTAGTGATCTAGACCCAAACTGATGGGGCCATCACCACTGGTAAAAATTGAATCAGAAAACCCCCGTGTGGGCATACATCACCACATTATCATGAATTAAGGAAAGATATGGATGACTGATTAAGTTTGTCAGTAGTGCGTGACAGCTGATTTCTATGCAAATCAATTTAATGACTGTTACGTGAGTGGACTGGATGGGTTAAGTATGACTGCTTTATCTTGGGAGATTTCACAGGATGTCATTCTCTTTTTGGTGTTATTTTAAAATTTTTATTGGAGTGTAGTTGATTTACAATGCTGTGTCACTCTCTACTGTACGGCAAAGTGAATCAGTTATACATATATCCACTCTTTTTTAGATTCTTACTATGTTTCACAAACATTTTTCCTCCCCAGCATTTTGAAGGTTTGGCCTTTGGAGTTGCTCACCTAATGTAGAAACAGAAAACATAGGTATTGGTGAATAATAAGCCTGGTGATAATTTTTGGAGGTCATCCCTTATAATCTGGGGTAACTACCAACCTTGTTTAGGGAATGCGTTAACAGTTACAGCAGGAAAAGTTACAGTCCTCATCTTGTCAGCTCTTCCTCTGTGATTAATGACCAGAGAAGAAATTCCTGGGTCACCATCAGAAGAAACAGGGGTTTAAATCTAAGAAAAACAGAATGTTAAACGTTTAATTTTGCACTCCTCATGAATCTTTGGGTCATCCGTAAGAAATCATTGTCCAGTAGTAATGAAATGACCAGCTGAAGTGTCAAAGGGAAAAGGCTAATAGACTGCTTATTGGGATAAATGGATATTGACTGATAGGTCTTATTGATCCATGGCCCATGGAAGTGCTTTTTGTTGAGGCTTACAACCTTAGAACATACATTCTCCTGTAAATTCTGCCGTCACACAGACGAAGTTGTTTATATGGCTCGGTTGGCGAATTATTCACATCTTTACCACAAGGAACAGTTTAGGTCAATTGAAAAAAAAAAACAAAATAACACCCAACTGCGATTAAGCTAGTGTCCACTTTAAAAAACTCATCTAGGCTTATATTTATTCTCTCTTTCCATTTTGTATTGGACAATATAAGTTGTTCAGGGTTAAATCTAAAATGTTCTCAGATTTTTTGCCCCATGAAAGCTAACGTCTCATCATTTACTATTTATTTTTTAACTAAAATACCTGTGACTCCTATGAGTTATGAATCAGTTTGTTTGCATTGCCTCAAATGGACACCCCTTTCTTGATGAATGTGTAGGATATCCATTCTCTTTATGGTGGACTTGTCAAATTTTAATGTTGGAGTGAGTCACCTGAGGATCTCCTTAAATCACACATTCTAAATCAGTTCTGGGGCCTGGCCTGAGATTCAGTATTTCACACAAGTTCCCAGGTGACGTTGCTTCAGTTCCTTGGAGTAGCAAGGCTTAGGTCTTTGTCTGCAAAGCATCAGATATTAAACATTTCAGGCTTTATGGTCCAACAGCAGCCAGAGACAAGACAGAAACAAATATGGCTGTATTTCAGTCTGCTTTTATTTATGGACACTAAAATTTGAATTTCACAGAAGTTTCACATGTCACAAAATGTTATTCTTTTTGATTTTCCCCAAACATTTGAAAATGAAAAAAAAAAAAAAAATCCTCAGCTCAAGCACTGTATAGAAGCAGGCAGCACCCCAGATTTGGCCTGGGGCCACAGTCCGATGATGTCTGTTTTGTCAGTATTGGGTGTTAGGTTGAGTTGTCAGCAAGAACTGCAGCAGGCCCGGGTAAGGAGCATCGCTTTCTGTGCCATCTCCAGATGGGATTTGCTTCGAGGAGTTCTCTGAAGGAGTAAAAGATTTCTTGTACACTAAAATAAAAGTTATCCTGATTATCTGTCCTGGGAGAGTAGAGAATAATGCCACACTTGTATTTCCACATATTTATCTTAACTCCTAAGAATTATGTTTAGAGCAGATAGCAACCATCGGTTGGAGTGTTGTATATTTAATATTATGGTATGATCAACAAAACATATACTCATAGCAAGATTTCTAGAAATGAGTCATTGTCTAATTACAGTGTGTGATTGAAGCTTTATGTGATGACCGTGATTTCTCCTTACTCAGTATTTCCATGTGTCCACACCACTACTGCTAGGACAAAATCATACCTTTCTGTAAATCATTAAATTAAAATTTTGAGTCTCAGAGTACATTTAGCTTGGGGAATTCAGAAGGTCCTATTGCCCTGTGATGTCCTGACAGTCTCCCACCCTGGGGATGTAGCAGTGGGACCAGACCAAGCCAGATTTCATTCCTTTGACCTTGACTGTGTAGCATTCTAGTTTTCAGGGGGTAATATAGCTTGGAGGACGCAGAGAAGCGTGGCTTAATCCTGTAGGAACAGAGACTATGGCCATTACAGTCTTGGAATCCAGCAGACAGCATGCCACTTCATCAAATCTAAGACCACAGATTGAGAGTTGTAGCTTTATTTAAAATAGCGCTGAGAAAAAAATTTTAAATATCACTTTGACTATGCCCAACAATGGTTAAGACACATACTAATTTCATATATGGTGCTTAGAATCAATGAACTATAGTATTTAAACCTCAGGTGCACACTTAGGGGAGAATTATCTAATTTTTACATTCATGTGTGATGAAGGTTATGATGATATTCTGGCTTAAGAAACATCTTTTTTTCCTTGCTTTATTTCCTCCTAATAAAGTTATTTTCTGATGAGTAAACAGAATCTCCGACACGTGGGATATCCTATCTGGGGGTACTTAGGTACTGCATTAGTTAGGGAATTCTAGCTACTAAAGCACATCCAAACACGTGTAATGACCCCAATGTGTGATAGAACTTCATTTCTCATTCCTGTAAAGACCACAGTTGGTGTGCTTGATGGGCAGGCAGCTCCTCCCCAAGCAGGCATTTGGGACCCACAGACCTTGCATCTTAGGAAGCCACTGGTCGTCCATGTGTACCTTCCAAGTTCTCCGTGCTGTGGCTTCAAGTGGGTGTAGTGCAAAGCGTATGGGGTGGGGAGGGGGGGTGGTCATCTGGAAGGTTTTCTTGGTGTCGCCCAGCAAGTCTGCTTTACACTCAGTTGGAACTCAGTCACGCGGCTCCCACCTGGAGGAGGAGTCCAGGAGTGGGTCTTGCCTGTTACCAACAAGAGGAAGGTTACTTACTACTCAAGCTAGCATCCTTTAGGTTTCCTTTCTCTCCTTGACTGGACCCTTTCTAATCTTTTTAATGTCTACACTCACCAAGTTCTACCCCAAAGGAAAAGATCACCAAGATCAAGGATTTAGGCGATAATACTCTTTTTCTGCCTTTCTCTCCTCCTTTATCCCTCTGCAGCTTCTTTTAATTTCAGTGCCAGGAGATGGGCAATTCTGAATTTCATTTCCTGCCAGTTTATGATAGCGCTCTTTAAATTATTCAGGGTAATATTTCTTCCCACGCTGGGAATATGATCTTTGTTTTAATCTCCCAGCCAATTTTGTATCAGCTAGCAGAACATGTAATATTTTAGCCCCTCGGGAATTTCAGTGTCAAGGTTCCGATGCCAGTATAAATTTGCCTGAGGGGAGGAGCTGCTTTCCAAAGACCTACAGGCAAGTTCAGGCATTCCATCCGTGCCGCAGGTTAAAAACCCATGACTGCAAGAGAAAAAGCCTAGCTGTAAGTAGCCAGCACTAGAAGAAAACTGGCTCATTTGAACAAGTGACTTGGAGAATAGATGAGACTGCCAAAGATGCTAGAGTGTTTTTGCCTTCCCTTTTCCCCATGGCGCTCTCTGAATACATTTTCTGTTTCTGATCCTGGGATGTGAATAAAAGCCCATCATTGCCAGCTGGTGGGGAATCAGCCAGGCAGGCAGGCAGGAGCCCTTCTCCCAGCTCTGGATCGTTATACAAACGTCTCAGTGAAGGGCTCTGAAGCCTCAGCCATCCGACCGTTTGGGTTTGTGCTAATCTCATTCAGCCTGTTGCTGTGATTTTTTAAAGTAATGAATCAATTATGCAGGTGGCTTTGTAGTGCTGTGTACTACAGAAACAGTGTCTCTTCAGGGACCGCAAGGACAAGTGTGGTAACACAAAGATGCAGGATGAAAAGTGCAAATGTTACTCTTATACACAGAAAACCTTCAAGCTTCGTCACAGAAACTATGAGAACAAATACATGAATTTAGCAAACTTGCAGGGTATAAAATCAATGTGGAAAAATCAGTTGCTTTCTATATGTTAACAATGAACACTCTGAAAAGGAAATTAAGAAAACAACCTCATTTAAAATCACCTCCAACAGAATAAAATACTTTAAGAATAAACTTAAGGAAGTGGAAAACTTTGTGTACTGAAGAGTACAAAGCATTGAAGAAAGAAGATAAAGAAGGCACACAAAAATGGAAAGATCTCCCATGCTCAAGAATTGGAAGACATAATTTTGTTAAAATGTTCATACAACACAAAGCAGTCTACGGTCTACAGATTCAGTGCAACTCCTATCAGAATTCCAATTGTGTATTTTTGTAGAAGTAGGGGAAAAAAATTCTAAAATTCACATCATATGGGATCACAAGGGACCTTGAGTAGCAACAACAATCTTGAAAAAGAACAAATCTTGAGAAAAGATTTCAACCTTGAAAAAGAAGAACAAATTTTGAGGTCTCATGCTTCCTGATTTCAAAACATATTACAAAGGTACAGTAATCAAAACAGTGTGGTGCTGATATAAATACACATGATATGGGGAAAGGACAGTCTCTTCAACAACTTGTGCTGTGAAAACTGGAATATCCCCTTGCAGAAGAAAGAACGTGGGTCTGCTTCAAAGATGGCGGAAGAGTAAGACGCGGAGATTACCTTCCTCCCCACAGATACACCAGAAGTACATCTACACGTGGAACAGCTCCTGCAGAAAACCTACTGAACGCTGGCAGAAGACCTCAGACCTCCCAAAAGGCAAGAAACTCCCCACGTACCTGGGTAGGGCAAACAAAAAAACCCTAAAAACAGAGACAGAGGAGAGGGACGGGACCGGCACCAGTGGGAGGGAGCTGTGAAGCAGGAAAGGTTTCCATACACTGAGAAGCCCCTTCGCGCGCGGAGACTGTGGGGGGCGGAGGGGGGAAGCTTCGGAGCCGCGGAGGAGAGCACAGCCGCAGGGGCGCGGAGGGCAAAGCGGGGAGATCCCCGCACGGAGGATCGGCGCCGACCGGCACTCAGCAGCCCGAGAGGCTCGTCTGCTCCCCCGCCGTGGCGGGCGGGGCTGGGAGCTGAGGCTCGGGCTTCGGTCGGAGCGCAGGGAGAGGACTGGGGTTGGCGGCGTGAACACAGCCTGCAGGGGGCGAGTGCGCCACCGCTGGCCGGGAGGGAGTCCGGGAAAAAGTCTGGACCAGCCGAGGAGGCAAGAGACTTTTTCTTCCCTCTTTGTTTCCTGGTGCGCGAGGAGAGGGGATTGGGAGCGCTGCTTAAAGGAGCTCCAGAGACGGGCGCGAGCCGCGGCTACCAGCGCGGACCCCAGAGACGGGCCTGAGACGTTAAGGCTGCTGCTGCCGCCACCACGAAGCCTGTGTGCGAGCACAGGTCACTCTGCACACCTCCCCTCCCGGAACCTGTGCAGCCCGCCAACGCCAGGGTCCCGGGATCCAGGGACGGCTTCCCCGGGAGAACGCACAGCGCGCCTTAGGCTGGTGCAACGCCCCGGTGGTCTCTGCCGCCGCAGGCTCGCCCCGCTCCGTGCCCCTCCCTCCCCCCGGCCTGAGTGAGCCAGAGCCCCCGAGTCAGCGGCTCCTTTAACCCCGTCCTGTCTG